>JAOANK020382577.1:0-13918 GCA_026257165.2 Telfairia occidentalis | reverse complement strand
AGGTTGATTTTTGCTACCAAAAGTTGGTTGTTCATGTGTTGAACTTTAAGCCAACCTTCACCTTTTCTTCACAAAAAATTCACCAATCAAGGGATCCCACCGTCCCGTTCCAAGGCCGAAGAATAGTCGGGAAGACACTAGTGATGGTCCAAGAGTTGATTGAAGCACATTTCTGCCGGAGATAGAGGAGAAATTGAACTTCAAGAGGTTAGTGTCAAAAATCTCTATTTTCTCTTCTACGAGAATGATTTTCCATATTTAATTTGAGCTAATTAGAGTGTATTAATCCTTATTCCGCTACTTATGTATGTTGACGTATCCTTCACATAATTGGTTGGAAGCACTTCCAACTGATAGCATCACCACCTGGGGTGAGTTAATCCAGGCTTTATTGAGTAAACTTTTCCCACTTTCAAAAATTCAGAAGCTCTGAACAGAGATCAGTGCTTTCAGGCAACACGAGTCAAAATAGCTGTTCGAAGCATGAGAGCGCTATAAGGACTAATTATATAAATGCCCTCAACATGGTTAAGAAATTGAATTATAATGGATGAATGAGATTGGCTGAGCTCGAGATAGGAAACTCGAACTAATTAAATTCTAGACTTGATTGATGTACCAACACCCTAGACCATCCATTCCCTTGATTAAAAGACCACATAGGTGGGACGTACAATAGTTGAAAATATTGCTGCCATGAGCTACCACTAGCCTATTATAGCACTCTAAAAAGTGCTATTTTAGTGCCTGAATTATAGAGATTTTGTGTGAATTCATGTGTACTTTGATGCATTTATTGATGAAGTTGTAGGAATCAAGTGTTTCGAGGTGAAAATAAATATTTGGGTCGATTTAGGTTGAAAATCGAGCAAAAGTTTAGCAAAAACGACCAAGAAAGGAAGAAAAGAGGCCCAAATTGGTGCAGACCCGAGGTGCAGCATTGAGATGCCAGCATTGGGCATCTCAACCCCCAATTCTGGTAAAAACACGGTCTAGAAGTGATCACCGTTGAGACGCTGTGCAAGGGTGTCTCGATGCCGCCTACGCACGCCCTTGGCATGGTTATGCTGAACGCCGCCGTCAATGCTGTACCTCAGGTGCCTGCACACATGTGTAGCATCTCGATGCTATCTTGTAGCGTCTCGTGCTGCTCCCTTCTGACCGCGTGCCAAAAATAGGGGTTTTGGATAAGGTATTCGAAGCAGCGTTGAGACGCTGTCTTATAGCATCTCAACGTTGTCGGTAGTACAGTATATAAACATCATTTCGTGATTAGGTCGAGGGAGATAGATTTTTGGTGCAATTTTAGAGGGTTTTCGATGAACTTCATCGAGGGCCACTATTTTTGAAGGTCGGAGAGGTCTTAGGGTGCTCGAGATTCAATTTCTCACCTCGAGAAGTGTGCCCATGGTTGAAATGACTTGGATTTCTCCAGGGAGTCTTCTCTTCCCTTTCCATTTTAATTTCCTTAATTTTCTGTTGAATATTCTTGGCTGAACTCATAATGTATAGCAGGTAGTTTAGTTGAGTTTTAGGGTGTTCGGATTTTAAAGACCCGCTAAATGTGTTGATTTATTATTTGAATCCATTAATTTTCTACATGCATTTCATTTTTCCAGCTTTATTAACTTCCAATTAAGTGGCCATTAATTGTGTAGTACTACCATTTATTGTCTTGCTCGAGAGAGAGGGTGATAAATTAGGCCTAGGAATGTAAACACGAATTCTTCTATGCATGGGAGTGATAGGGGAACGCGCGAGGTTGTTGACGAATAGTTTATTTTCCAATTGTTAGTCTAATTGCAAGAAATTGAATTGGGCTAGTTAATTGAGGGTGGTCAAGCTCAAGAGAGGAAACCGAACTAATGAAATTCTAGACTTGGGAAAAAAAGTAAGAAATGCATTCCTATAATTAATTGACTGTTTAATTGGGTCGATAAAAAAACCAACACCCTAAAACTATTTTTCCCCTTGATTTTATTCACTAGTGATCGTTCTTTCTTTATTTTTCCTCAACTTTAACATTGTTACATGACCTTGGGATCCCTAGATAAAATGGAAAAAATAATCGATAATTAGGAAAATTAAATACCACGATTCCTTGTGGACAATACTCAATCTTCTAGGACGTATTACTACGATTGACCCGTACACTTGCGGTGACGCTTTGCTGGGTCTGATCAACCCAGAGCGACATCAACTGTTTTAGCCTCTAAATTTCATAATTTCGATGACCTAAGTGCTCTTAAAGCACAAGTGGCTACATTGACTAACGCCATGAATAATCTCACTATGTAGGGAAAGGCTCAATCAATTGCACCCATGGCGGCATGGCATTTGTATTCTGTTTGGGAAAATATTTTGTTGGAGCAAGCCAACTACATGAACAAGAACTATAGATTTCAAGGAGCCTAACATAACCAATTTCCTGTCCAACAGAGCTCGCTACCTACCATTTATTATCCAAGTATTCGAAACCTTGAAAATTTGTCTTATGCTAACAATAATGTTTTGAATCCCCCAAGTCTTGCTTCAACCTCACAATGGCCACCTGAGGGAAAATCGCCTTTGTAGGACATGTTGTCAACATTTATCACGGAGTCTAGAAACCGGACCTTCAACCTTGAAAACAAGGTGGACAGCCAAGAAAAAGCCGTAAAGATCATTTAGACTCATGTTGGCCAGATGGCCACAACTCCAAACACCATGCAGAAAGGCACGTTCTCAAGCAATACCGAGATGAACTAGAGGGAGAAATGCAATGCCATAACTTTGAGGAGTGGTCAAATGCTGGATGAGCCTGAACATCATAAGGAGGCCCTAAGCATGGATATCGCGATTGTCTACATGTACAATCTTTTTATAATGGATTATCGAGTACTAACAAGTCGATCGTTGATGCAGTTACTAGAGGGATAGATTTTCTCCAAGACCCCAAGAGTTTCCCAAGCTCTGTTATAAGATATGGCCACCATAAGCTATAATTGGCCATCAGAGAGGACTACGTAGAAGACTGTGGGGAATTATGAACTTGATGAGGTAAGTTACCTAAAGGCTCAAATGGCTCTTGCTATTCCAGGTAATACACAGTCAATTGCTTCATTGGCAGCGTATAACAATTATCAGATGAATTATGGGCAAGAGATAGAGCAAGGCCATTAATGAGCCCCCATGCAGAATCAGTTTCAATCTTCACAATCCCAGTTGCCAACTCATTACCACCCTAGTTTGCATAGCATTGAAAATTTTTCGTATGCTAACACGAAAAATGTTTTGCAGCGACCTCTTGAATTTGCAGCGTTATCTTCATAGCAGTAGTTAGATGACCCATCTCTTATGAAGATGCTAGGAACCTTTATTACTGAGTCCCGAAACAAAACGGTCGCCTTGAAGAACATGGTGGAGAGTTAGGAAAAGGGCTTGAAGAACCTCGAGGAGCAGGTAGGCCAGATTGCCACTACATTGAACACAAAGCGGAAGGGTAAGTTTCATAATAATACGAAGGTGAACCCTAGGGAGCACTGTAAGGTCATCACATTGCATAGTGGTAAGTCTTTGACCAAGCTTGAACCAAGAGTTGAGGCCGCCCCAGCTACAAGGGAGGATGAGAATGAAAATGGGGAGCTAGAAAAAAGAGCTGAAGGAAGGAGTTCAGAAGAGGCCTGAGGAAAAATCTAAGGAAGTGCCTTCCAGTTTAGGAAAGTGTTCTAACCCTGTTTCTATTTTCTTAACCATATTCCCTACCCTCAGCCTTTTCAGAAAATGAAAGATGATGCCCAATTTACTAAATTCTTGGATATTTTTAAGAAATTGCACATTAACACCCTTTTACAGATTCTTTGGATCAAATGCCAAATTATGTAAAATTCAAGAAGGATGTGCTATCCAAGAAGAAAAAGTTTGGGCAGTTCGAGAAAGTCAGAAGAAGTGTAGTGCAATCATTCAAAAGAAGTTACTTGAGAAACTTAAGGATCAAGGGAATTTCACTATCCCTTGTACTATTGGTAACATTTCTGTTGCATGTGCACTATGTGATTTAGGTGCATCGATTAATATAATGCCTCTGTCTGTGTTCAGGAAATTGAACTTGGGAGCGATACAGCCAACCACCATCTCTTTGCAGCTTGTAGACCACTAATTGACCTTCTCTAAACGTATTATTAAAGATGTGTTGGTTGAAGTAGATAAATTTATTTTCCCTGTAGGTTTTACTGTATTGGACATGCATTATTCTTGGACGACCATTCCTAGCTACAAGAAGGTCCCTCATTGATGTTCAGCAAGGTAAACTCACCCTAAGGGTGGACGAGGAAGAGGTCATCTTTAACATCTATCGATCCATGCAATACCGAGAAGAGGTATGTAGTTGTAATAGGATAGATGTTGTGGATTCTGCCATTGCTGAACTGAGATCTTTTATGTTGCCCTCTGTTGAGATTGATGAGAAAAGCATGCTGGATGTTGATTTTGATGATGTGGATATTCTAGATATTGATTTTGATGGTATGGACATGTTGGATGTTGATGATGATCATGAATCTTTTGAGGAATTATCTATTTGCCTTGTGGAGCATGAGCATGAGCATGAGCATCAGCATCAGCATGAACATTTACATGTACAACATATCCATGCTTGTGAGTTTGAGAAACATCCTGCTATTGAAGTGAAGTTATTGTCTGACCATCTTAGATATGCATATCTAGGTGAATCCTCTACTTCTCCTGTAATTATTTCAAATGATCTGACTAAAGTAGAGGTGGATAGATTGTTAGACGTCTTGCATGCTCATGAATCTGCTATAGGACGAGCATGCAAGATTCTCATGGAGGACTCATATAAGTTCAATTAGTGATCTTAAGGGTATAAGTTCTTCCATAGTCATGAATAAGATTCTCATGGAGGACTCATATAAGCCTTCTATTGAGCATCCGAGAAGGTTGAATCCTATTATGAAGGATGTAGTTAAGGCTAAGGTGCTTAAATTGTTTAATGCTAGGATTATATATACTATTTCTGATAGTGCATGGGTAAGTCATTTTTAGGTAGTGCCTAAGAAGGGGGGGTGACTATTCTTAAAAATGAGCATGATGAGTCTATCCCCACTAGAACTGTAACAGGGTGGCGTGTGTGTATCGATTATTTGAAGTTGAATAAGGCTACTAAGAAAGATCATTTTTCAATTCCTTTTATGGATCAAATGCTAGATAGACTAGCTGAATATCCCTATTATTGTTTCCTCGATGTTTTTCAGGTCATAACCTGATTGCTATCTTGCCGAAGGACCAATAGAAGACCACAATCACGTGTCCCTATGAGACATATGCTTTCAAGAGAATGCCCTTCGGATTGTGCAATGCACCGGTGACTTTATCGAGGACATCATGGAGGTCTTCATGGATGACTTCTCGGTATTTGGCTCTACCTTTGAAATTTACTTAACTAACCTCTCTCGTGTTTTGCAGCGCTGCCAGGATGCTAACCTTGTCCTAAATAGGGGGAAATTCCAGTTTATGGTCAAGGAAGGGATTATCCTAGGGCATAAGGTTTGAAAAGAGGTGTGGTGGTCGATTGAGCCAAGATTTCTGTGATCGAGTAGTTGCCACCACCAGAGAACTTGCAGGGAGTCTGGAGTTTCTTGGTGCATGAAGGGTTTTATCGAGGCTTCATTACAGATTTCTCAAAAATTACTAAACCCCTTTACAATTTATTGGAAAAGGATTTTGTATTCTTATTTGATGATGCATGTTTGGATGTTTTTCATGTTTTGAAGGAAAATTTGATTTCTGCTCCCATAATTGTTGTGCCTAATTTGAATTCACCCTTTTAATTGATGTGTCATGAAAGTGGCTTTGTATTAGGTGATGTTGTAGGATAGAGATGTGATAAGCTATTTAGGGCTATATCCCGTGCTAGTAGAACTCTTGACAGTGTTTAATAGAACTGCACTACTACTGAAAAAATGATGCCCGCTATTGTTTTCGCTTTTGATATGTTTAGGCCTTATTTGCTGGGATCAAAAGTCATTGTTCACACTAATCATGTTGCTTTGAAATTTCACTTGAATAAGAAGGATGTGAAACCTAGATTGATTCATTGGGTACTTCTTTTGTAGGAGTTTGATTTTGAGATTAAGGATCGAAAGGGCTGTGAGAATGTGGTAGCTAACCACCTCTTGAGGATAAAGGATGGAGCCATACAGCAAGGCCTTCCTATTAGTGAGGATCTCTTCGATGAGAGATTGTATCAGTTAAGTACTAGTGTTCCTTGGTATGCTGATTTTGTAAACTACCTTACTACTGAAATGCTACCACTCAATCTCAGCACTCAATAGAGAAAACGATTTCTGCATGACGTACGCTTCTATCTTTGGGATGACTTGCTTTTATTCAAAATTTGTGCTTACCATGTTATCAGGCGATGTGTGACCATTGAGGAGAGTGCACAAATCATAGCCCAGTGTCACTCCTCACCATGTAGAGGCCATTTTGGCCCGTCCCGTATAGCTACCAAAGTATTATATTGTGGTTTCTTTTGGCCCTCACTCTTTAAAGACTATTATACTTTTGTGAAGTTGTGCAATCAATGCCAATGTACAAGTAACATTTCTAAACTCCACCAGATGCCTGCTAATCTTATTTTAGAGATTGAGCTTTTTCACGTTTGGGGTTTGGATTTTATGGGACGTTTTCCTCCTTCTGATGGTCATGTCTATATCCGAGTTGTTGTAGACTATGCATCTAAATGGGTAGAGGTAGTGACCACTAGAAAGAATGACGCTCGTGTGGTTTTAAAATTCTTGTATAAAAAATTTTCACACATTTTGGTACACCACGGGCATTAATTAGTGATGAGAGGTCGCACTTTCCCAATAAGATGTTGGAATCTCTGTTCGCTAAGTATGGGGTTAGGCATAGAGTGTCTTTGGCATATCATCCCCAAACTAATTGACTTGATGAAATTTCTAATAGGGAGATCAAAAAGATTTTGGAGAAGACGGTCAAGACGAGCAGAAAGGACTCGTCCCTTGAGCTAGACAATGTTGTTTGGGCATATCAGACCAATTTCAAAACACCGATTGGCACTTCACCGTACAATCTAGTCTTTGGGAAGGCGTGTCATCTATTAGTGTAGCTTAAGCATCGAGCTCATTGAGTCATTAAGAAGTTGAACCTGAATCTCCAAAAAGTGGGTGAGCATAGATTGCTACACCTGAATGAGCTTGAGGAGTTCAGGAGCTGAGCATACAAGAATAATAAGCTATATAAGGAGCGGACCGCGAAATGGCACGATTAGCGAATACTTCACAGGTCCTTCTTCCCTAGGCAAAAGGTTTTATTGTTCAACTCAAGGTTGTATTTATTTATAGGGAAGCTTATGTCTCGTTGATCGGGCTCCTTCGTAATCAAGGATGTATTTCTTTAGGGAGCTTTCGAGCTGCAATCTGGGGATGGATCGACCTTCAAGGTGAATGGGCAGCGGGTGAAGCCCTATCATGGAGATGAGTAGCGAAAGTTGGGGGACATTTTTCTTAACGAGTCCTATTAAGCTAAGAATTGGTCTAGCTAGAGACGTTAAACCAAGCGCTTCTTGGGAGGCAACCCAATCAATTTTGTTTTCTGGTTTTGCTAATTTAGAGTTGATAGTTTGTTGTTTGCCGATAGCACTCTACAAATGCTATTTTAGGGCCATAAATTTAGTAGTTTTATAGGCTAAATAGTGTATTTTGATGCTTTATTTATTGAATTTGTAAGAACCGATCATTTGGAGGTAAAAATACAAATTCAGTGTTGTTCGGGCTAAAAAAACGAACCTAAGAACAACAAATTCAGCTAAGGAACGAAAGAAATATGTCAAAAATAAAAGTGCAGTTTTTTGGGTAGCGTCTCAACGCTGGAATAGTAGCGTCTCAATGTTGGAACAGTACTCAATGCTAGAATAGTGCTCAGTGCTAGAATAATAGTGTCTCAACGCTACTTCGAAAATTTTTCTCAATTTTTCAAAAATGCAATGGCATTGTTGTAATATTAAAGCATAGTGTCTCAACGCTATTGCACAGCATCTGGACGCTTTCGACAAATTCTATATATGCTTCTTTTCACTGCAAGGGTTCGTTGAGTTCATTTTGGGCGTCGTTTTCACCACGATTTGTGAGGTTCAAGGCCAGAATATAGTCGGCATTCATTCTAAAATAGATTTGAAAATTTTCGACTGTACGGGGGTGAAAATCACGAGCACAACAGTCGATTTATAGACAGAGACGGGGAAGAATCAGCCTGAGAGTTATCTTTTCTCTCTTTATTATTCTATAATCTGTTATGTTGGGTTGTTCAAAACTGATTTTAATAATGTATTCTAGTTAAACCCATTAGTTTAAGGGTGTTGGGTTGTGTTTATGGATGATTGATTATCGATTTTGACTTGTGAATGCATTTTTATCACTTTTCTTCTAAATTCCAGCATTTAATCTTTATGTTTATTTAGCAAATAAATGTAATGCATGTTGTTTTACTACTTTGTTCGAAAGAAAGGGTAGTAAAGTGAGACTTTAGGATTTAGATGCATGTTTCTCTATGTGCAAAAGTGATAGGGGCACGTGTAAGGTCCGTGATAGATTACTTTTATGCTACTTTTTACCTTCTTATAGCGAGACATTGTGTAGGGAGTTCTTAGTGAGAGTCGGTGCATATCTCGAGTTTAATTAGATAGTTAATTTCGCTGTTTCACAACGCCAACACGCTATAACTACTTGTGTCTTGATTTTCTTCTCCTTTCGTTCCTCTTAGCGTCTCCGTTTTACTTGGTTACTAGATTAGACCAGTTGCAAGTCAGTTTGCTTCACTAGATAAAATTCGATAACTATTATTTTTGTACTAAAAAGAGTTAATAACCCGATTCCCAGAGGACGATACTCGGTCTCTTAGGCCATTTTATATTACAATTCGACTCGTGCACTTGTAGTAACGTAGTGATTTTGTGACGAAGTTTTTGCCGTCATTGCCGGGTAATCGGTATTTTTTTATTACTATTCATATTGAGAAAACATTATCGGTGTTACTTTAAGGTGTTTATATTATTTTTTTATATTTATATTGTTTTTTTTAATTTTAATTTTTAATTTAATTTAATTTTTATTTTTTTTTATTATTTTTATTATTTTATTATTTTTATTGCTATACTATTTTATTTAATTTTTAAACATGGCTGAGCAACAAGGAGTTGCGCGGTCAATTAGAGATTATTTTCAGCCCTCAGTTCCTACAGCCTAGCTTGGGATAGTATATGGACCACTTGATGTCAATAACTTGGAGCTAAAGCTAGGATTGATCCAAATGGCTCGAGAGAGTGCATTCAAAGGTTTAGTCACTCAAGAACCTCACAAGCACATACGATCATTGCTGGAAATTGCAATACCGTTAAGGTAAATGGTGCGTCATCTGATTCTATTCACTTACGCTTATTTCCTTCCTCTTTACATGATCGCGCAAAGGACTGGCTCGAGACATTACTTGCTGGAGAATAAACACATGGGGTGAGTTGGCCCAAGCCTTTATGAACATATATCTTCCACAAGCAAAACTCAGAGGCTGAGATCTGAGATCAGTGCCTTCAGGCAACATGGGACATAGCAGATGTTAAAGGCATGGGAGCGTTATGAAGACCTGCTATATAAATGTCCTCAGCACAGTTTTCTTGACTAGCTTCAAATTCAATATTTTTATGATGGATTAACCAGTGCTACTAAATCCATTTTAGATGTAGCTGCAGGTGGCTCGTTATTTTCAAAGACAGTACAGGTGGCCGACTGATAGCACTTAAAAAGTGCTATTTTTAGACCTATAATTTAGTAGTTTTATTAGTTAAATGTGTACTTTAATGCTTTTATTTATGAATTTTTGTAGAAACCGAGCATTGTAAGGAAAGAGATGAATTCGAGGTTGTTTGAAACAAAAAATGAGTCAAGCAAACCACAAATGAGCCAAATGAAAGAAGAAAATCAAAGGAGAAACCCAAGAGCCAACGCCGAGACGCCAAAGGACAGCGTTGAGACGCCCAAACAGTAACATGAAGGTAGGTTCTTCAGCATTGAGATGCTGAAGAAATAGCGTCTTAACGTTACACTGAATTTTTAAAACACAATAGGAAATATCGCGACAGTGTCGAGACGCTATGTTATAGCGTCTCAACGCCGCCTCGATAAATTTTCCTCCTTTTTCTAAAATTTGATGGCATTTTGGTAAATTTCAAGCATAGCGTCTCAACGCTATGGTATAGCGTTTCAACGCCACGACGATTTCTATAAAAATAACCTTATGCTTAGATTTTGAGCAGGCCGTTTTGGGAGAGAAAGTTTTCGAGAGAGAGACCAGAAGTTCAATTGAGAGGCAATTGAGCAAAGAAGAGGTATTCCAAGTGATCAAGGGTCAAGACCAAGACACAAGGATCGTTTTGACAAAGGAGACAACGTTGAATCAATCCGGGAAAATTCTGCTTCCTTTTCTCTATTTTATTTTCTGTTATTTAATCTGGTTTAGAAATATTTATAGCTAATGAGTGGCTAAGAACTTGTAATCTTAGGGTGTTGGATGTTTAGCTTAAATTTGATGAATTAATTAATTTCAAGGTTGAATTATAGTTGCTAAATCCATCTAGTATTTAATGAAATTATTATTTATTCTAGCATGAGAATGTGGAATGAATTCTCTTTATAATTGATGTAGCTTGAAAAAGTATGTTAAAAGTTCCTTATTGAATGCTAGACTTTTGCGATTTATGCATAAAAGTGATAAGTTTAAATGGAGGCATGCTTAGAAAAAATCCAATAACAATGTTTTCTTAATTTATGCATGAAAGTGATTAATTAACTAAGTGTGGGATTAGGCTTTCTTGAGAGGGAATTCCTTAGTTGCTCGAACTTCTAAGCCTAGGATTTTAGTACTACAAAGATATCTAAAATTTGTTAATAAGTTAAATTTGCTAAAAAGAACCCAACACCCTAGGATTCCTTAATGAAGAATTTTTATTTTCTATAAACGTGCATAATTTAGCTATTTTCACCTAAATTTTCAATCATTAAACTTTATCTAATCGCTATATAAAATTGGAATAACTTAACTGAAAATTAAGAAAGTTTAATAATCCGATTCCCAGAGGACGATACTCGACCTTAGCGTTGTTTTATATTACAACTTGACCCGTACACTTGCGGTATCACAGTGAATTGTGATCAAGTTTTTGGCGCCATTGCCGGGGAGTCGGCGAATTAGCTATCTTATTTTCAAAAGATTTAAGTACAATCTTAATTTAGGGTGTATTTTATTTTAGTTTATTTTTCTTTTATCTTTCTTCACCATAATAGTTATCAATAATTATTTTGGTGCATGTGCAGAAATTGTGAGGCTAACTTAGTTCCCTTTGATCTTGAAATAGAACGAACTTTAAGAAGGAATCTTAGGAAGAACAGGAGTAAGCCAGTGGTCATGGACGAGCAACAGGCAGAACCAAGGGCAATTCGTGACTATTTTCAGTACATTATTCCTATAGCTTAACCAAGAATCACACAAACACCAACTACAGCATGCAGCTTTAAACTTAAATCGAGATTGATCTAGATGGCCCGTGAGGGAGCATTCAGAGGCTTGGCCACTGGGGAACCACATAAGCACGTCCGATATTTTCTGGAGATCTGCAGCACGGTATAAATTAATGGTGTATCTCTTGATGTTATTCGTTTAAGATTGTTTCCATTATGTTTGTAGGACTGAAAAATTGGTTGGAAACACTTCCAGCTGACAACATCACTACTTGGGATGAAATAGCCCAGGCATTCTTGAGTAAATTCTTTCCACCCTCAAAAACTCAAAAGCTTAGAGTGGAAATCAGTGCTTTCAGGCAACAAGACTCAGAACAACTGTTCGAGGCATGGGAGCGCTATAAGGATCTACTATATAAATGCCCTCAACATGGTTTTCTTAATTGGTTACAAATTCAATTTTTTTATGATGGGATAACAAGTGCTACTAAATCTATCTTGGATGCAACTGCAGGTAGTTCATTATTTTCAAAAACAACTGAAGTAGCCCGCACTATAATTGAGGACATGGCTGCCACGAGTTACCATTGGCTTGCTGATATGGCTGTTATTAGAATTCTGGGATTCCATGAAGTCGATGAGGTAAGTGCTCTAAAAGCACAAATGGCTTCATTAATTAATGCTCTCAATAATTTGTCCATCCCACGAAAACCACAATCCATTGCAGCAATGACAGCATGTCAAACACACCCAGCTTGGGAAAATCCAGAGATGGAACAAGTTAGCTATGTGAATAGAAATCAAGGATACATAGGAGGTACAATGCAAAATCAATACTCCAACCAGCAATCCCAACTTCCAACCATTACCATCCAGGTTTGAGGAATCATGAGAATTTTTCTTATGCTAATACCAAGAATGTTTTGTAGGGTCCACCAAGATTTGCAACATCTTCTTCATATAACCAACAACCAGAGAAATCCTCAATGGAAGAGCTGTTGACCTCGTTCATAACAGAATCCAGGAATACAACAACTAATTTGGAAAGCTCAATGGATAGTCAAGGAAAGGCTATTAAAAATATAGAGATCCAGTTAGGATAGATGGCTACAACACTCAACTCCTTGCAAAAAGGAAAGTTCCCAAGTAACACGGAAATTAATCCCAAGGAACAATGCAAGGCAATCACCTTGAGAAGTGGTAAGTAGTTGGGTGGAGCTAAATCCGGAGAGCTTGAGAAAAGAGCAACTTATGAATTAGTAGAAATATCTGCGAGTGAATCTATAGAGAAGAGTAAAGTTGAGGAAAGAGTGAACACTACACAGTCATCATCAAATTTAGGGAGTTTTGTTTATCTTATTCAAATAATTCCTAATAAAATTCCTTATCCTCAAAGATTTCAAAAGAAAAAGCTTCACGAGCAATTTGCTAAATTTTTAGAAATGTTTAAAAAAATTCACATTTAATATTACTTTTGCAGATGCTTTGGAGCAAATGCCCAACTACATGGTGTTTATAAAGGACATTTTGTCAAGAAAGAAGAAGTTTGATCAGTATGGCACAGTAAACCTCACAGAAGAGTGCAGTGCAATTTTGCATAAAAAGTTACCAGAAAAACTAAAAGATCCAGGGAGTTTCACTATTCCTTGTAGTATAGGTTGCTTTATCGTTAATCGTGCATTTTGTGATTTAGGTAGTTTCCTTAACTTGATGCCTTTATATGTATACAGGAAATTAGATATCGGAGAAGTACAACCCACCACCATTACACTTCAGCTAGCAGATCGATCACTAACTTATCCTAAGGGCATACTTGAAGATGTTTTGGTGAAAGTCGAAAACTTTATCTTCCCAACAGATTTTGTTGTCCTAGATATGGAGGAAGACTTTGAAGTCCCAATCATCTTAGGAAGTTCATTCCTTGCTACAGATAGAGTTGTAATCGACGTTCAGCAGGGTAAGTTGACCCTAAGGGTCAATGATGAATAGGTAAGTTTTAATATTTACAAGTCCATGAAATATCCTGATGAGGTAAATACTTGTAAGTTCATAGACTGAGTAGATGATGAGAATGTTGATTATGGAGGAGGGGATCCTACTGATGGAGTAGATGAAAACTGCTTGTTTGAATTTTTGGATGAAAAAGATGAACTATATGCTGAGGAAAATGAATTTGAATTAATTGATTTAGAACATGAACTTATGTGTAATACAGAGCATAATCATGCATCTTCACCTTCAGCAACTATTTCTGAAAATAAAAATAATGAAAAACCTTTTTATGATTTGAAACCATTATCTGAACATTTAAGATATGCTTACTTAGAAAAGTCATCTGCATGTCCTGTCATTATTTCTGCTGAATTGAGTCAGGGGGAAGAGGATAG
>JAOANK020382045.1:0-13924 GCA_026257165.2 Telfairia occidentalis | reverse complement strand
TATTGTGAAAATCATGTAGTTCAAAGATCTTGACTTTTTATTAATCTATACAATATTAGGGTTTATTGTATAATCATAAAAATATAAAGTATTTTACACTCTCTCCTTTTGTTCATTGGTGCAAACATTCTTCAAGTTATTATTCCACTCCAAATGGCCCCAAAGCATCTTTTCAAAGGAAAAAAAAGGAAAGGTCGTTGAAGAAAAGGTTTTGGATGGTCCACCCCATGAGACTAGCAGATCAAGATCTACTAAGGGAAAGGGGAAAGGTCCTGCAATGGAGGAGAAGTCAGCTGTCTAGGATGAGCCTCACTAATCCTCTTCCCCAAGTAGCAGGGGATAAAAAAAAGGAAAGAAGAAAAACATGCTGCTCAAGAGGATAGATTTATTGACAAATTTGTCAATAGCATGCAAAGAATAGATACGAGGAGTTTAAGATAAAGAATTTCCTCTCTAAAAAGTGATTCCACATGCACGTGAATTAAGGATGTGTTTGAGAGTGATTTTGGAAAGACTAAAATCACTTTTGTCATGATAAAATTGAGGTCAATTATCTCAATTTTGGCATAACAAAATTGATTTTGGACATTCCAAGCACTCTCAAACACACCCTAAATGCATCAATCCATAGTGTAGACACCATAATTGGTCTGGCTCTATTTCGTTTTTAATAAAAATAAAAGAAAAAAAACTATAAAAATTCAAAAATTAAAGTTTATTTTGATTTAGACAAAAAACATTGACTTGCAATTTGAATATTTTTATTTTTTTATGGAAAAATCGTTTTTTAAAAAAATCAAGTTTTTTATGATTTGAAATCAAAATCGAATCATGTTTTTTAAATTTGAAACCGATCAAGTTTCAAAATTGGGATTTAAATTTGATTTTGAATTTGTTAAATTAATTTAGATTTTGAAAGATATCAAAAATGATTTTTAAAATCTTTTGATAACATTTTTTAAAAACTCAAAAAATTACTTTGATTTTAAAAAGTATAAAAAATGAATTTCAAAAATTGTAAAAGTTTTTTAAATTTATTTTTCATTAAGATTAATTCCATTTTTAAAAACAAAAATTTTTAAATTAATATTTTTTAAATTGAATTTAATTATAATTTTAGATTCACTCAGATCCTATAAATAGAGGTGAAAATGAAAGTAAAGAGGTAGTGAGTTTTGGTTTGGAAACAATTTCTGATTGAGCTATATTTATTTTTCTCCCCTTCACAACTCCGGCGACCCTCAAGCTACCTTCCGACATCTCGCCAGTGACCTCCAGCGACTTTTTGATGTCCTTCAATAACCCGCCAGGGACGTTTTGACGACCCTACAATAACTTTTTGATGACCCTCCAGTGACTTTCTGACGACCCTCCAACGACAACAAAGCACCTCTAATCCACAAGTGTTCGAAAAAATATGTGAGAAAAGGTTGGTCTCTTACCTCATTTTTTCTTTAGAAAATGATTTTAAGTTGGAGAAAGTTAATAAAATCTTTTTGGAAATGAAAATAATTTATTAAAGTATTTAAAATAACTTTTTTAAAAAAAAAATATTTCTTAAGAAGTATTCTTTTAGAAATTAAAGAAAATTATACAATCGGCTAGAGCTTGTTTTAGAACGAAAATAAAGTTCTAAAGAATTTTTTTTTCTTGAAAATGATTTTGGAAAGAATTGTTTTCTAAAAATAAATTTCTAAAATTCTTTTGAAATGAATTTGTTATTCCTAAATAAAATTAAATGTTTTGGATTTAGTAAACGTATTTCAAAAATTTTTTAATAGCTTTGCGCAAGTCATAATCATTAATTAAAATATGAATTAATAAATTTGGGACATTCAAAACATCACAAAAAAATATTTTTCTTTAGACCAATAAAATAATAGGATAATTTTGAAATAAAATTTGGTAACCGTTTTTTACAGATGTTGTAGGAGTGCTAACAACTTCCCTACACTCAATTGACTCCCAAACCCATTTTTTTGTTTTGTAGACTTGTTTTCAAAAAATTGGGTGACCAATCACACCCTATGAATAATTGGTTGAATAATTGGTGGCGACTTCAAACTTCTACCCTTGAAAGGACCCTTGGGGAGGACGTCGGCCATTCAGCGTCACGATGACGTTGAGACACATAGCTTGTATGATTGTTCAGCATAGATGGAAAACCTTAAGTAGGTAGCTTGATCCTGCCATTACCTAAATGGTAAGAGAATTCTACGCTAGCATAGATGAACAGGAGGGGCTCTAGGTTATTGTTCGTAGAAAGGTGGTGGATTGGTCGTCTGAAGCGATAAATGGTCTCTACAATCTCCCAAATCTTGACCATACAGCTTACAATGAGATGGATTTGGCGCTATCGACAACCAACTCAATGTTGCAGTCAAGTCAATGGGCATAAAGGGATCCCAATGGAAAATTTCAACCACTGGATCAAGGAAATTTTTGGCTGCCTATTTGAATCTTGAAGCCAACCTATGGTTGTATTTTCTTAAGAACAAAGTCCTTCCAATAATGAATCTTGAAGACAACCTATGGTTGTATTTTCTTAAGAACAAAGTCCTTCCAATAATGCATGACACTGATGTGGCCTCTAAGAGGATCCTGGTTCTTATTGCCATCATGGAAGGATTGAGTATCGACGTGTGAAGGCTTGCTCTTAAAAGAAGATCTTTTGCTACTTCAGGAAGAGGTCAGGAAAGCTCTTCTTCCCCAACATTATCAATGCTCCATTCATAAGGGCAGGTATGCCCTTTGATGATGCATAAGATATTCTACGTGACAAACAAACACTTAACATTGTGCATTACTAGACTTAGAAAGGAGGAGAGGAGGAAGAAAGGCTCCAACCTTGTCATTGGCATCAACACCTTGCTGGAACAACAAAACACTATGCTGCAAAAGAGAATGTATTAGAACCTATGTCAATAGAAGAGATGTTTCTGTGAAGAAAGCCATGCAAGCTAACTTCACCAAACGATATCCATCATCCCTCCTTTCCTTGTTGACATTCTGAATGCATGGTGTCCACCCCTACTATTGATGTTAATGAAGAGAATTAAAAAGAAGAGAATTAACCAGGGAAGTAAACCCTTGTGTTACTATTTGTTTGGGAAATTAAAATTTTAAAAATTTTGTTAGAGCCTTGGAGGTGTTTAGGTTGTTGCTTGTTTGTTTGTTGTTTGTTGTTGCTTTTGAAATTATTTACTACTTTCTATGATTGGGTTTGCTTTATCTACTTACAATATGTCGGAATTTTGTGTTGGAATTGAGCAACCCACTTTGAGCTATGAATTGCTTTGATAAATGAAGGGATCTTATTTTTTAACAACTCACAAGAGCACCACATTCTTGCACGATCACAGTTTCTTTAATTATGGTTGGTTTCTGCTTTTCTTTCCTCTCCTTATTATTTAAACTTTTCAACATTAGTTTGCCCTTTTCTTTTCTAGTTTGCGAGTTGTACTCTCCCTATTCTATGAATTGATAAGTTCATTTAGTGAACCTAGTCTTAGTAAATTAGCCTGCTAGTTTACAAATTTTGGGATTAGTGTGAGGACTTTTACTTCTAGACTTCAGTTTTCGTCTCCCTTACAGTCTCTACCTTTAGAGAGAGCATCATTTCATTGAGGACAAAGAAAATTTCAAGTTTGGGGGTACCGGTTCCCCTTTCAATAAAAGAATATAAAAACAAATGAATCACAGATAGGAGACTACTCCTCTACTTTAAATAAGACACACTCTTCTTTCCAACCAAGAATGTTTATAAAAAAAGAAAGAGAAAAGGAAATAAAAATAAAAAGAATATTAGAATCCTTGGAAATGAGTGATGCCTGCATATCTAGCTCTCCCCTAGATTAGGTGGCTTCATAACAAGATGTCGTCATTTTGAAGCAATGGAGGGTTAAGGCAGAAAGGTTGTTTTAGTAGTATTGAGCAGTGTGTTTGATGAACTTGAGCTAGAAGCTTAGGCAGCTTAATAAAAAGATGTCGTGCTCAGAACAAGGCTCTAGTTCAGAGAACTTTCCCCTTTTTTATGAAAGAAAGAACCAAATTGTCTACCTTACAATCAAATCTTTCTAAGGGAAGTTGATGCTTATAAGGGAAGTTGGTGTTTAATTGGTCTGCACAATGGCCCTATGATAGGAACTAGCCCAAAAGAAGTAGGTGGTGGTTTGAATTCTCTAAATACAGGTTAAGTTAGAAGAAAGCAATGTTGCTCAGTTTTAGGTGAAGTTGTGGCTTAGTAAATGTGAAGCAACGAAGTAGTGTTGGAGTTGAGTAGTTGTAATTTTGAAGAGGAGTTTTGAAAAGACTTGTTAGCTAACTTTTAGTGTGATTAGGTGAAGCTTTAGGAGTAGAAAGAGGGGAATATGCATTACTTAGGGACGAGTAATGATTCAAGTATGCGGGCTTGTTAACTATTAGAAAAAGAGTTAGAAATGCCTTCAAATATGCTTAAATTTGATAAAAGGTCCTCATTACTGTGTAAATGAGCTTTGTTTGGTTTGAGTGGTCATGTACTTATCTGTTGAATTTTTGAAACTTTTACTGCTATAATGAATGTTTGTGCCTTATTGTTTGAATTCTAACCGCCACACTAACTATGTTGTGGCTTAATGGTTATATAGAAGTAGAAGTGAAGTACAAAAAAAATGTTGTAGTGTTTGTGAGCTAAATCGTGTGAAGTCAGTGATCTGGCTTTGACCACGTGAGCTGTAGAAAAGACTCCAAGGAGCTACTGCCACGTGGAATAGAATGTCATTTCAGCCTTTATTTCAATGTGACTTAGAAAAGATGCTTGGGTTGAAAAATAAAAAGGACAAGAACCCCAAATTATGCATAGTCTTTTTTTTTTCCTAGAAAAGAAGAAAATGGGAAGAAGACAAAAAAACAAAGAGTAGAAGGTTGATTCCGAGGAGCTAAATCTAGAAAGCTTGAGCTACCTAGAATCCTCTCCCTTCTTTCCTTCTTTATTCATTTTTAGTCTTTAGTATTAGCTTAGTGAGTGTACTTTTGCTTAATTAATTTCTGCATTTCCTTAATAATTCTAGACTTTGTTTTGGATTTTGTATTATTATCTCATTCAACATGAACTAAACAGTTTGAGGAGGATTAAGAAATTGTGTTATTGGTTTTTGCAATGGATATTGTAGCTTCTATGTTGCTTTATGGTTATTAATGAAATAAACTATTGTCTTAGTGTTAAGTGTGACTTACTTTACACTTTGCGTTGTTAACTCCCTCTTGGGGAAGAAAATTTAGCTAGCCTCTTAATAACGTCATTAGCATAATTCATTTTGTGAATTTGCAAGGAAGTTAGGGATAACACTTTCCTAATGCAGACACTGAAAGCATTATTAATTAGTGTAGTAGAAGAAGTGGACCTGGATTCTGCTTGTTGAACTGCAGACGGCGTCTAAGTGTTGCTCTTTGGTTTCATGTAACAATAGAATTGATGACCTCCTAGCATGAATAATTACACAAAACACCCCTAATCTAAGTTTGTTTCCTCGTTAAGAGGTCACACATCTTTGCTTTTGGCTTTGCTTTCACTACATCTTTTTGGTCCTTTAAAAACATATCTACTTTTGTTATTCAATTTACCTAAACTACAAGCTTGAACTGCAAATTTGTATACTTGTTCTCGTGGGATCAACCTTGTTTTTGCTGCAACTACTAGTGCAAGCTTCTACTTCTTGGTATGATCATAATTAGAGCACATTGCGTGAGCAAACAACAAGCAGGTGCCACTGCAATTACTAAGCATATGATAGTGTTGTTGTTGGGACAACGACATGCAAAAAATGGACTAAATCTCAGTAGTCTAAAATTATTCTCCTTCCATAGATAAGCACAACAAACACAAACACAATAATAAAAGAAATAAACACGAAAATATTAAAGAGTAGAGAGATTTAGACACAAAACGTTTATACTGGTTCACCCTAACAAGAATAGGGTTACGTCCCGTTCCTGCAACGGAAGATTCCACTATAATCAAGACTCTTACAATGAGATCTCTCACACCTCGCCACAAATCACTCATCACTCAAATCGCTCTTGGTTAACAAAACTAAAGAAAGAGAAAGGGACAAACACACAATCAATTACCAAATGGGCTAAAATATTACATAATATATATAGGGACCTAGAGGTGGCTAGGGAAACAATTTGAAAAAATCGTGCAGCATCTCGACGCTACAGAAAATTGTGACAGCTGGACGCCACTATCTTCATGGCATCATGGCACTATGGCGGTCTAAAAATTCTCTTTGCCTCATCCTTGCACCTTTATCAAGCGTCATGGCACTGTTTCCTCAGGACATCTGGCTCTACATCATCAAGTCTATTCCTTCTCTCTATCTAGTCATTTGTCCATTCAACAAGCTTCTCACAAGCAACTCCATTGATGATTTGGTTCCATGAACTCAACAAATCTATGTGTTCTTGTTCTGGTTCTCCAAGCAATTAGACAAAAAGAATTTTTAATTCGAGTCCTTGGTTTTTTTGACATATCTCTTATTCTAATAAATTCTCCCACATCCTTTGAAAAATTATCTCAGTTTGAATTCAAATATCCATCAATTTGGGCTCACTTTATTGATGTTCCATTGGCTTGTATGAATAGAAAAATGGCAAAAAATAATTTGGGAATGCCATAGGCACTTTTGAAAAAGTGGAAGCTGATTTCGATGGCAATCAGTGGGGCCCAAGCATAAGAGTTTGTATTAGATTTTATATTACACAACCTTTGAAGACGAATGAAGTTAAAAATAGAGAATCAATCAAATGATATCTAGGTACAAATCAAGTATGAAAAGCTACCTGAATACGGCTATTTTTGCAGGTTCATATTTCAAAAGCCTGCTTTCAACATATTACTTCAGATAATACAACCCACTCCAAAGGATATCAATATGGTAACCGGCTTCTCTTTCAGGTGAGTCAAATGAAAAAATAAGATTGAAGAGCCCAAGAATGAAAATGACGCAAAAAGTTATTCAGATACAAAAGATAGTAAATCTCCTCTTGTTTCTCTGGTGGTTTAAACAAAGAAAATATAAATCCTAAGTACTACATCCTCAATACCAAATCCCATGATTGGGAATATAAAAAAAATTCCACACGTGAAGGATTTCCTTAATACCAATATTTTGAAAATAAGTTTGAAAATAAACATTTTTTTTAAATCCCTAGATTTGGGACAATGAGATTACCTAAACTACAAGCTTGAACTCCAAATTTGTATACTTATTCTCGTGGGATCAACCTTGTTTTTGCTGCAACTACTAGTGTATGCTTCTACTTTTTGGTATGATCATAATTAGAGCATATTGCATGAGCAAACAACAAGCAGGTGCCACTGCAATTACTAAGCATGATAGTGTTGTTGTTGGGACGACGAGATGAAAAAATGGCCTAAATCTCAGTAGTCTAAAACTATTCTCCTTCCATAGATAAGCACAACAAACACAAACACAATAATAAAAGGAATAAACACGAAAAGATTAAAGAGTTGAGAGATTTAGACACAAAACGTTTATACTGGTTCACCTTAACAAGATCAGGGTTACGTCTAGTTCCTGCAACTGCAGATTCCACTATAATCAAGACTCTTACAATGGGATCTCTCACACCTTGCCACAAATCACTCGTCACTCAAATCGTTCTTGGTTAACAAAACTAAAGAAAGAGAAAGGGAAAAACACACAATCAATTATCAAATGGGCTAAAATATTACATAATATATATAGGGAACTAAAGGTGGCTAGGGAAACAATTTGAAAAAATCGTGCAGCATCTCGATGCTACAGAAAACTGTGACAGCTCGACGCCACTATGTTCATGGCGTCATGGCACTATAGCGCTATGAAAATTCTCTTTGCCTCATCCTTGCACCTTTGTCAAGCGTCGTGGCACTGTTTCCTCAGGACATCTCGCTCTACATCATCGAGTCTATTCCTTCTCCCTATCTAGTCATTTGTCCATTCAACAAGCTTCTCACAAGCAACTCCGTTTATACTGGTTCCATGAACTCAAAAAAATCTATGTGTTCTTGTACTGGTTCTCCAAGCAATTAGACAGAAATAATTTTTAATTTGAGTCCTTGGTTTTCTTGACATATCTCTTATTCTTCTAAATTCTCCAACATCCTTTGAAAAATTATCTCAGTTTGAATTCAAATATCCATCAATTTGGGCTCACTTTATTGATGTTCCATTGGCTTGTATGAATAGAAAAATGGCAAAAAATAATTTGGGAATGCCATAGGCATTTTTGAAAAAGTGGAAGTTGATTTCGACACCAATCAATGGAGCCCAAGCATAAGAGTTTGTACTAGATTTTATATTACACAACCTTTGAAGAGGAATGAAGTTAAAAATAGAGAATCAATCAAATGATATCTGGGTACAAATCAAGTATGAAAAGCTACGTGAATTCTACTATATTTGCAGGTTCATATTTCAAAAGCCTGCTTTCAACAATTTACTTCAGGTAATACAACCCACTCCAAAGGATTTCAATATGGTAATCGGCTTCTCTTTCAGGTGAGTTAAATGAAAAAAATAAGATTGAAGAGCCCAAGAATGAAAATGAAGCAAAAAGTTATTCAGATACAAAAGATAGTCAATCTCCTCTTGTTTCTCAAGTGGTTTAAACAAAGAAAATGAAAATCCTAAGTACTACATCCTCAGTACCAAATCCCATTATTGGGAATATAAAAAAAATTCCACACGTGAAGGATTTCCTTAATCCCAATATTTTGAAAATAAGTTTGAAAATAAACATTTTTTTTAAATCCCTAGATTTGGGACAACGGGATTACCTAAACTACAAGCTTGAACTCCAAATTTGTATACTTATTCTCGTGGGATCAACCTTGTTTTTGCTGCAACTACTAGTGTATGCTTCTACTTTTTGGTATGATCATAATTAGAGCATATTGCATGAGCAAACAACAAGCAGGTGCCACTGCAATTACTAAGCATGATAGTGTTGTTGGGACGACGGGATGCAAAGAATGGCCTAAATCTCAATAGTCTAAAACTATTTTCCTTCCATAGATAAGCACAACAAACAAAAACACAATAATAAAAAGAATAAACACGAAAAGATTAAAGAGTAGAGAGATTTAGACACAAAACGTTTATACTGGTTCACCTTAACAAGAACAGGGTTACGTCCAGTTCCTGCAACTGCAGATTCCACTATAATCAAGACTTTTACAATAGGATCTGTCACACCTCACCACAAATCACTCGTCACTCAAATCGCTCTTGGTTAACAAAACTAAAGAAAGAGAAAGGGAAAAACACACAATCAATTACCAAATGGGCTAAAATATTAGATAATATATATATAGAGAACTAAAGGTGGCTAGGGAAACAATTTGAAAAAATCGTGGCAGCATCTCGACGCTACAGAATATTGTGACAGCTCGACGCCACTATGTTCATGGCGTCATGGCACTATGGCGCTCTGAAAATTCTCTTTGCCTATGGCATATTGTGACCATTTTTAATTTAATTTAATATTATTTTAATATTAAATATTATAATAATATTATTTTGCCACCGATCGAGATTTATAAAAAAAAACTATTTTTCTGAATATGAATCCTTATTCATATATACAACATTTAAATCTCATTTAATGTTATCTTCAACTCCCTTTGACCGTTTAATTCATCATCAAACGTCGAGAAGTTAAATATATCGTATATATTTAACGTACACACCCTAAACCGAATTTGAACCCCTCGAATTCATTCACCACACTGTCCTAAGGTTTTATCCGATGTGAGTTAGCTGAGGGACCTAATGGACCTATAAATCATGAGCTCCAACAATCCTAGATTAACCGGATAAACTCTTTAATCTAGCTAACTAACATTCGTTAACTAACGGGTCACTCCACTAAAGCCCGTAGCTGCACTCTCCTCACTATAGATATATTTTTGTCCATTTGATATAACCATGATTAGTAAGTCGACCCTTTACAGGTTGTTCGTAATCTCAGCTGGGTAAAATTACTGTTTTACCCCTAAGTTACCAATTGTTTCTTAAGTACTACTGACCCTCTAATGAACAATTGGTTTGTGGTCCGACCACCAAACCAAGTCCCTCTTGGGCCAATGAGAGGTTGGGTCCCCTTGTTAAAGACCTGGAATCAACAGTTAGGGGAACAACCTCTCTATTATTCCTAAAGTCCAGTAGGAGTGAATTCCATCTTGCATGACTATGTCTCTAGCTATCTACCCGGTGTTACCTCTGAAATGGGAGACTTATTAAGCAGGCTTTGATGAGCCTCTCTCACGTATGCAGATCTAAGGATAATCCCAAATAAAAAGAAGTTCATAGTTAGCTTAGTATTAAGATCAAGTTACCTAGGTCATGAATTATGAAATAAGTTAGTGTTTATCAGTAAACGGTGTTATAAAGAAACAGTGACTATTTCGTAGTTCGATCTTATGCAAACCTATTGTGTCCCCACATAAAGAAACAGTGATAAGGTACCCAGTCTAATCCTTATACTATAGACCATTTTGGCTATTAACTCGAACTTGATCTATTTTTATGTCTCCACATAAAGTCCAAGTGTTCATACTATAGCCATGGGTTCTTAGTTTATTGAATTTATAGAGTTATACTTAACAATTCACTTGTTCAATAACAAATTTACTGAGTAACTTCAATATCCATTTTATTGATAATAGAATATGTTCATAACGTTTACATACCACGAGTTTTAGGACATAAAATGCAACATGCAAGACACGGGGTCAATCGTAGTAATAAAACGGTCAAAGAGATCGAGTATCGTCCTCTGGAGATCCAGATTCTATTTCTCTTAGTTATTGATTAATTATTTCAATTTTATTTATGGAAATGAATAACAAGCAGCGAATTAGACTCTACAAAGTAAGCTAATCGTCACATAATCAATGAAAAAATCAAGGATAAGTAGTTCTAGGGTGCTGGTGTTTTAAACAATGCAATTAACTAATTAATTAAACTTAAGAGATGCATTTATTTGCCAATTTCCTAAGTTTAGGATTTATAAACTCGAGCTTTCTCCTTTTGAGGTCCATCGCCACTCACAAACAACTCCTATAAGAAATTAACAGCTGCATAAACATAACCCATCACAGACCTCGGACAATCCCTTATCACTCTCATGCATAGAAAAGTGTAAGTCTAAACTCCCTATATTTAATTTACGACTCTTTCTTTCGAAACAAAGTAGTAAATACAAAATACATACATTCATTGGCCAAATAAATGTCGTAGATAAGTGTTGGAATTTAGAAAAAGTTGATAATAAATGCATTTAGGAGTTCAATAGTGTAATTAATCGTCTATAAATTCAATCAACACCTTAAAACTAATTAATTTAGCTACTACACATAGGAGAAGCCCACCAATATCCAACATTATAGCAGTTTTACAAAAATAAAGGAAGAGAAAAGAAGATTCCAGGGTCTATTCTTCTCTGTCTCTGGCTCCGAATCGACTCTCATGCTCTTGATTTTCACCTTCGAACACTCAAGAGACCTCCAATCAAGTCCAGCAACAAAGCCCAATGTAAAACAACACTGTTCCTTGAGTTTTGCACCAAAAAGGGCCTTAAAATCATTCCCTTGAAACCTAAGCTAAATTATGCTTATATAGTCATAACCAAAAGCATTGAGACGTTGAAACACTAGAGAGGACATCTCGATGTTGCCCTAATTCTCTTCAAAGGCGTGCGAATATCAAAATTGCAAAGGTGGTAAAAAACGAAATAGCCTTGCGACACTACTTTAAAGAAGTAGGCGTGCGACATGCCAACTTATAACGTCGAGATGCTATTGCACGGTGTCTCGAATTCCTTCAATTTTGGACATGTCAATGCCCTAATCTGGTGTTGAGACTTCATGCTCTTGGGTCTTGGCTCTTTTTTACACTATGTCTTCGTTCCTTAGCCAAATTTGCTCTTCTTAGGTTCGTTTTTCAACCTGAACAACACTGAATTCATATTTTTACCTCAGATTGCTCAGTTCTTACAAAATACACAAATATAAGCATCAAAGCACACTTTAAAGCACACAAAACCACTAAATTCTAGGCCCTAAAATAGCAATTTTGGAGTGCTATCAAATGCAAGATAAATTGTTGGTATTAGAAAAAAAGTGGAAGGTTCAAAATTCTTAGAAAAAATGTCGCATAATTTAACAATGTTATTTTTGTGAATATGGTTAACACTAATGGCAGAAATGTTACTAGTGGAAACCGATGCCAAAGCAACACTCATGATTCTCAGCCAAAGTTCAATAATAGTCAACGAGGTAGAGGTGGTCGAAATAGAGGCCGAGGTCATTGGCACAACAACAATGCTTTTCGTCCAACTTGGCAAATCTATGGAAAATATGAACACTTAGAGATGGTATGCTACCACCAGTTTGACAAAGAATATGAAAAGAACTTTATGAACTAGACCGGAAACACAAATGGTTCGTCTACTTCGATGGGCAGTGGCAACAATGGCCCTACTCAATATGCCAATATAGCAAATACCAATCCATTTCTAGCTAGTCCAAAAATGGTAGTAGATTCGAACTAGTACCT
Source organism: Telfairia occidentalis (assembly GCA_026257165.2). Lineage (NCBI taxonomy): Eukaryota > Viridiplantae > Streptophyta > Magnoliopsida > Cucurbitales > Cucurbitaceae > Telfairia > Telfairia occidentalis. Next base: position 1,316 of record JAOANK020382045.1, on the reverse strand, counting down.
ATTAGATATTGGGGCCTCAAACCATGTCACAACTGACTATAAGAGTAACATTAAACCCAATGGGTATGAAAAGTATGGAAAAAATTACCACAAGTAATGGTGAAACTAAACATATCTCATGTTGGTAGGTCTTGTTTAGCCTCTGATAATGGGTTGGTTATGCTTGAAAACGTGTTGTGTGTACCCGATATTGAAAAAACTTATTCAGTGTATCCAAACTTGCTAAAGACAATAATGTTTATCTTGAATTTCATGTTGACTCTTATTTTGTAAAGGATAAACATTCAGGCAAGGTGGTGCTAAAAGGAATCTTAGAGATGGACTTTATTTCCTAAGATCAATTGAAGCATTCATTGGAAGTACATCAAGTAAAATATAGAGTAATTTGGATTCTAACAAAGTTGTTTGTTTTGCTTTTACTCCATCTAATCTAAATGCTAGCGTAAATGTTGTGGTGTCTGGTGAAGTTTGGCATTGTAGTCTGGGACACCCATCATCTAAAATTTTTCATAGCATTATTAGAAGTTGTAAGCTACCAGTGAAAAATAATTATAAATTTAGTTTTTGTGAAACTTGCAAGTTTGGTAAATCTCATGCTCTACCTTTTCTTATATCAAGTTCGTGTGCAAAAGGTCCATTCATGTTAATACACATTGATCTGTGGGCTTTGCTTCAATTTTTTCATTTGAAGGATATTGATATTATGTTCATTTTCTTGATGGTTATCGTAGGTTTGTTTGGATTTATCCTTTGAAGATTAAAAGTGACACCGTGGCGCACTAATCATTTTGTTATTATGGCTAAAACTCAATTTGGGACCAACATTAAAGTACTACAATCCGACAATTAAGGTGAATACAAATGAGTTCATCAGTTATGCTCCCAATTGGGCATACAGTCTAGATTTTCATGTTCATCAGTTATGCTCCCAATTGGGCGCTGTAGCTGGGGACTCATTTTATCAGTGTACCTCATTTGCTTGAAACTTCTTTTTAGTTAATTATATCCTTGTGTTGAAATCCCTCAATCTTTCAATAGTTTGATCAATAACATTCTGTCTTGTAGCAAGAGAATTTATTGCATGGATGAAGGAGCAAAATTTGCATTTGATCTGAAGATAGAGAGAACCTTACATCAACGCCATCGAGCAGTTAGGCAAGCACAAGGTCGTGCCTGTTGGGGTTGATGCCCTAAACCTTCGTGGTCTTGTAATTTTATTCAAATTATTTATTTAATAAGAGTTATTCGACATTTAGTGTGCATAGAATCAATCCAATAAACTAAGATCCAAGGTTATTCAATGACAAACTTAAACA
>JAOANK020381949.1:0-13925 GCA_026257165.2 Telfairia occidentalis | reverse complement strand
GAATAATGTTATTTTGTTTTACAAAATAAGAAAGTGTCGTATAAATATGTAATATTTATTTAAAATTTAAATTATTTAAAATAAAATAAATAAAATTGAAAAAAAAAAAGCCTAAACCGTTTTCTTTTCAAAGTAATAATTATTATATTTTATGAAAATAAATAATTGAATAAGTCATATTTAATTAAATTTTTTTCAAAAAAAAAACTAATATTGTATTCATTTGAGAGAAGAAAAAAAATTATTTTATTCTAAAAATAGAAAAAGTAACATTCTATTTGCTTATAAAAAGGAAAAAGAAAAGATGCAATACGCATCTATGAAGGCTTGAACCTTGGTGGTCAAGATCTTAAAGGTGACAAGATCATCATTTCAAGAGACGACCATTGTTTAATATTAAGGAACTAAACTATCAAGAAATTGACAAGTTCCACTAATAGTCTTGCGGTCAAGTAAACTACCCTCAAAATACGCGTCGGAATATTTTATCAAAGTAAACTCAACATTTCTAGAAGATACCACAAGCCTAAATCAATAGTTCCAAGAAAATATTTATAAATTCTTTAATGTCATGCAAATGTGATTCCTTAGGATAATATTGAAATTTAGCAGAACAAAGACCTACACAAAACATGATATCGAGTGTACTAATGATTAAATAAAGTAAAGATTCGACCTTTACCTCGATAAGCTTTTACATCCACACATTTATCTTTTCCATCCTTGTCAAGCTTAGTTGAGCATATGAGTTTTTAGAATTTTACCTTCATTGTCCTTGATTTGAGCAAATCTCTTGTATATTTCTCTTGACTTATAAAGATACCATCCTTGAGTTCTTTGATTTGGAGATTAAAGAAGACGTTATCTTCTCCCACCATACTCATTTGAAACTCACTATGCAGACACTTAGAAAATTATTCACACAAAGAGAGGTAGTAAAACCAAAAATAATAATATCTATATATAGTTGAACTAAAAGCATATCATTTTCAACTATAAGATTTATCATCTTTCCTAATGCACAATTTCATCGACAAAAACATCTAAAGCAACAGTATTTCATCATCTTGACAAAAAAAAAAAAAAATTCTTTGGCAATTTCATCAAGAGATCCCCATCGAGAGAGGCCACTCCCCCACGCTTTTTACAAAGTATCGAGATATCTTCGTCTATGCCAATATACCATTGTCCAACACTACACAACCGTCGACATAACAAATTATTTGCCGATGATTTTTGTACCGTTAGGAAATCCTATTATTGCCGACGTGATATTTGCGTCACAAACAATAATCTTTTATCGATGTTTTTGTAAAAAGTGTCGGTGTCGGACGGAGTTTTAATGACGGGCAAAGCCCTACATTAAAACCTGTCCCTCTTTGTATAATACAATGACAGACAGTTTTGGTGTCGGACAACTTTTAAATGTCGGGTAATGCTCGACATTAAAAGTGTCCAACATTGTAACTTACAATAACACTCGTATTCATGTCGGACGCCCGTCCGACATCAAAAGTCTTTAATGTCAGGCAATGCCCGACATTAAAAGCTAAATTTGTACTAGTGGGGGAATGTGGTGGAGTACGCTTCTTCACTTTCTTTTTCTTCCCTCTTTCGTTGGTGGCAGTGGTGCGGTGTGTTCCTCCACTAGTGCAACTGCTAAGACATCGGGCAACAAATCAGCATCGGAGTCTTTCATCTTCGTAGCTCTGATTTTAGCAGGAATGATTATTGGATCAAGGATTCTAGTGTAGGAAGAAAAAGGCTTAAAGGAAGTTGATGGAGAAGATTAGAAAAAAAATTCATAGTGCTTCCTTTAAATAAGCTCAAAACCCTCATGGTAATTTCGTCAATTAACCTCAAAGGATTTGAAAATGATCTTTAATTGTCCATGACAATCCCTTTTTCCATGGAATAAAATATTCCAATGGATCTTTTATCCCACTGATCGCTCTATTAAAGGATTTGATATCTGCAAAAATAAAGTCCCCTCATTAATTCTCTGATTTTGTATATTCGAAGATTCAAATAATTGAATATTTTGAATATATTCTTCCATTCTCTCATCTGTAATATTTATGCTGCCTTAAAATGCATGAACTCCCATAATTACCTACAATAAAATCAAATAAATTCATTAAAAGATAATTAAAGAAAATCAAATCTAATTCCTATTTTTCAAATTCTAAAGAGAATTACAAGATATGAAATAACTTAATTAAATTTAACAAAATAAATCTCAATCTATTTAAATGAAATAAAAGAATAAATCGAATTCAAATTCAAAATACTCCTAAAAGCATTCCTAAAATAAACCAAAAATCAAAATTCAAAAGAGAGCAAAAATAATTTATCGTTATGATAAAAAATTGTTCCCGCGATCTTCATGCTCTGTTACAAATTTAGCAATTGAAAAAAAATCACATTTCCAAAGAAAGTTCTCTCCAATAATGCTTGATTCTCTAGTCATTGCCCTTAACGTCTCTCCCATCTTTTTCATCTCTCAGCAAGACAACTGTATATGGGAAATCTTCCAAAATAGTGAAAGGTCCAAACCAACAAGACTTTAATTTTCTAGGAACAAGCCTAAGTCTCGAGTTGTACAACAAGACTTGTTGTCCCTTTTCAAAATGCTTTGGAACCGGTCTCCTATCATGCCTCACTTTAGTCTTCTCAATGTATTTTTTTGCATTCTCATACGAAAAGTGACGATGCTCCTCCAATTCATTTAATTGTAGAAATCTCATTGCTCCAGCAGTTGTGGTGTTAAAGTTTAGATTCTCCAAAGCCCAAAAGGCTTTGTGTTCTAACTCCAAGGACAGATGACATGTCATTCCATAGACTAACCTATAAGAAGACATTCCTAGAGGTGTCTTAAATGCAGTTCTGTAAGTCCAAAGACCGTTTGGTAATCTGAAAGACCAATCCTTCTTGTTTGGGTTAACAACCTTCTCTAAGATTTCCTTAATCCCCTATTTGAAATCTCAGTTTGACCATGGGCAGCTTGTGGGTGATAATGAGTGGATACTTTGTATTTTATACCATACTTTGCTAATAAATTCTTTAGGACCTTGTTCATGAAATGAGATCCTTCGTCACTTTTTAGAACACGAGGAGTTCCAAAATGAGTGAAGATATTAATTTAAAGGAATTTTGAAACTGTTTTAGCATCATTGTGAGTACAAGCAATTACTTCAACCCATTTTAAAACATAGTCAACAACTAACAAAATGTAAGAGTTACTATTCGAATGGGGAATCGGTTCCATGAAATCAATTCTCCATATGTCAAATAGCTCTATCTCCAAAACAAAAGTCAGTGGAAACTCATCCTTAATTTAAAGATTTTCTTTTCTTTGGCACTTATCACATGTCTTGCTAAACATGTGACATTTTTGAATATCGATGGCCAAAAATATCTGGGTTGCAATGCTTTGGTTGCGGTTTGCTGCTCTCCAAAGTGTTTGCCATAAGGTGTTGTATGACAATGTTCCAGTATAGTTGGAACTTCTGATTGAGAAATGCACCTTCTCACTATTCCATCAGCACATTGTCTGTAGACAAATGGATCATCCCAGAAATAGAAGTGCACATCAAGAAAAAATCTCTTTATTTGTTGCTCCGTCAATTCTGGAGGCAATAAACCAAGAATTAGATAGTTAGCAATATCCGCAAACCATGATATTTCTACATCTATAATCTCAGCAATTCTAAACAATTGCTCATCTAAAAAATAGTCACAGATCTCAGGTTGCTGCAACATTTCTTTTGGTTGCTCAACTTTTGAAAGATGATCTGCAACATAGTTCTCCATCTTGTCTTTAATCTCCAAATCAAACTCCTGCAATAAGAGTACCCATTTGAGAAGTCTTGGTTTTGCATCATTCTTCACCAACAGATAGTGAATTGTTGCATGATCTGTAAAAACAGTAACTTTAAAACCTACCATATATGGTCTAAATTTTTTAAAAGCAAAAACTACTACAAAAAGCTTATTCTCTATCGTTGTGTAATTTAGTTGTGCTTCATTTAAGGTTTTGCTGGAGTAATAAATTGAGTGAATCATCTTGCCATGCTTCTATCCCAACATTGCTTCAACAACAAAATTGCTCGTATCACACATTAATTTGAGGGGTAAACCCTAATTAGGTGATGAAATGATTGGTGCAGTGATCAACGCTTTCTTCAAAATGTGAAAAGCTTTCAAACAATCTACATTAAACTCGAAAGATCTGTTAGCTTCTAATAACATGCACAGAAGTTTAGAGGTTTTAGAAAAATCCTTGATAAACCTTCGGTAAAAACCTACATGGCCAAAGAAACTCTTGATTCCCTTAATTGAAATTGGCAGTTCCATCTTCTTAATGATTTCAATTTTAGCTCTATCCACTTCTATTAGTTTTAGGAATTCTATGGCCAATGCCTTCCTTCACCATGAAATGACATTTTCCCAATTTAAAACTAAATTTGTCTCTTCACATCTGTTCATTAGACTATCTAAACAGGTCGGGAATGAAGTTACAAAGACTGAGAAACCGTCCATAAACACTTTCATGATTTATTCAACCATAACAAAGAAAATGACCATCATACACCTCTAAAAAGTCGTTGGAACATTGTATAGACCAATGGGTATTCTCCTAAATACAAATGTACTGTATGAGCAAGTTAATATAGTTTTCCTTTAATCATCAGGGCTATGCTAATTTGGTTATAACCAAAATAACCATCTAAACAATAGTAATAAGCCTGATCTGCAAGCCTATCCAACATCTAGTTAATAAAAGGCAAATGGAAGCGATCCTTACGTGTAGCTGTGTTTAGCTTTCTGTAATCTATATATACCCTTCAACTTGTCATTATCCTCGTAGGAATAAGTTTGTTGGCTTTATTCGTGATTACAGTCATTCATCTTTTTTTGGGCACACACTGAACACGGCTAACCCAATTACTGTCTAGAATATGATAAATAATTCCAACATCTAACCACTTGATGACTTCTTTCTTCACAACCTCTTTTATAGTCAGATTTAAAATTTTCATATTCCAAATTGATCTTATGTATAAAAAAGATTGGTTGATAGCTTGAATGTCTGCTAGAGTCCAGCTAATTGCCTTCTTATACTGATTCATCTTCGGGTAGTAAATTTCTTGCAATAATTATTTTCAATGTTTCTTTTGGACCTAAATAAACGTGTTTCAAATGCAATGGTAAGGGCTTCAAATTAAGTTGTGGTGGTTTCTCAATAGATGGCTTCATGGGTAGATATTTCCTGTTACTCAAATCTAAAGTTTCAAATGTTTTCTTCTAACACAAAATTTCAAATACCTATGTAGTTGTTGTCTCAAAATAATTGATCACACATTCTGCATTGATGGGCACAACATCCTCAAACTGCTAAATGTGTTGCTCATACAATTTTATCTCAAAAGTATCTTCTACAACTTCTTCAAGCAATTGTATTGTTGAATATTCCTCAACTTCTGGTGGAAACCTCGTGGTATCAAATACATTGAACTTTACCTCAAGGTTATGGACTCTCATGGCTAACTCTCCTTTTTGAACATCAATCAGAGTCCTACCTGTGGCTAGGAAAGGTCTTTCGAAGATTATGGGCACTTCCTTATCACTTCATACTAAAAAATAATGAAATGGGCGAGGAATATGAACTTGTCTACCTTCACCAAAATATCTTCAATCTTACCTTCAGGATACGTGATTGACCTGTCAACTAATTGAAGTGTTACTATGGTGGGTCTTGCTTCTCTCACTCCCAATTTCTTGTAGATTAATAATGGTATGAGGTTGATATTAACTCCAAGGTCACATTATGCTCTTCCCAATTACTTCCCTCTGATCGAAACAGGAATGGTGAATGACCTAGTATCTTTAACCTTTGGAGGTAGCCTATCTTTCAGGATTGCACTACACTATTCCGTCAAAGAAACTTTTTCATATTCTCCTAACCTCTTCTTCTTGGTTAGAATGTCCTTGAGAAATTTAACATAATTTGGCATTTGCTCTAAAGTTTCTACCAACGGTATGATTCTGTGAAGTTGCTTCAAAATCTCAAAAAATTTCTTAACTTGGACCTCTTAGTTTTCTGCTTGAGTCTTTATTGATAGGGAGGTGGTGGAGGTTTGAAAGAAATAATATGGGTAGATTTATGAGGTTATACTTGTTCTAGGAACTTTCTCTAATTCCACTTTTTCTCCTACTGTCTCTTCAATTCTTACCTCACTACTCGTGTTGTCCTGTTGATCTGCAAAATTCTGATTCAAAATCTTTTGCTGCGACAAAGAACTTATTCTAGCTAATGGTTTTCCACTTCCGAGGTCTACTGCCTGTACTTGCTCTTTATCTTCCCTCTTAGGATTTTTAATGTTAGAAGAAAGTTATCCTTGAGGTCAAGTGTTCAACTCACTTGCCTATTGTCTAATCTAAATTTCCAAATTCCTCTATGAAACTTGTTGGCTTTGAATAATTGCATCGTTTTTAGCCATATATGTCTTCGTAAGGTTCTCTAACGACTTACCATAATTTTGTTGGGACAATGTCGTATTCTACTGTACCACAAACTTCTAATTCTACTGCCCAAATCTAGGTGGATAATTTCACTTATGTTGTATCGGAGGGTCATGGTGATTTCCTTCTTGAGTCCAAGAAAAGTTGGGATGATTCCTCCACCGAGGATTGTAAGTGTTAGAATGAGGATTATTCCTGCTTATGTAGCGGAGTGATGTTGGATTGGTGGGGCAAAATCACAAGGATCCTCTTCTCCACAGAAAACACATGACTATATTGTGACTTGATGCACAAAAGCATTCTTCAGTGTAGCATTTCCCAAGGGTAGGGTTTCAATCATGCTTGTCAACGATGCTATGTTTGTCATAATGGAAGTCAATGCATCTACTTTTGTTCCTCTTTGAGGTCGTTTTCCAAGATTTGTTCTTACATTATACATTGACAATTGTTTTTAGATATCATTTTCAAAATCTCATTTACTTCATTGTAAGTTCTTGACAATAAAACACCATTTGCTGAAGCATCTATCATGCTCTGTCTAGCTAAATTTAACCCATTATAGAATGTCTCAAGTTGAACACAATAAGGCAAACCATGATGAAGATACTTTCTAAAGAGTTCTTTATATCTTTAACAAGCATCACTTAAAGGTTTATCCACGTACTGCTTGAAGGATACAATCTCTTCTCTGAGCTTGACATTCCTAGTAGGTGTGAAATACTTAGTCATAAATCTCTCTACCAGTTCATTTCAAAAGGTGATAGATCCTTGAGCAAACGTAGTTAACCATGATTTTGCTTCATCCCTTGAAGAATAAGGAAACAGAGATAATTGTATAGCATCCTTAGAAACTCCCTTGATAACAAACAAATTGCTCAATCCCAAAAAAGTTTTCAAGTGACTTACTTGCTGCAACATCTGAAACATAATAGGCTTCATCTAAAAATCCAATGCTTGAATATTTTTCCAAACAATCCAAAGATTTAATTCATCGAACATGAGGACTGCATAGTCTGTGATGGCTCTCTCCTGTCATTGGCGAGAATAACAGGATTTTCAACTTCATTCATTGGTCTAATTGCATTGCTACTCCAGGTAATGGAACTCCTCCTCTGTTCGATTGTTGATTCACCTGCTCTACATGTCCTCTAGGAGGTATAAGATATTGCCGTTCTACCGAATTCACTCGATTTCTTAACTCTATTCTCGTTTTCTGGAAAGTCCTTTCGATTTTTGGATCAAACTCAAGCTCCAAATGAGAATTATAGTTCATACACCAGCTAAATTACAAGAAATTGAATCAGTGCAAATAAAGCTCCAATTTCACAAAAAGAATCAAATTTCAATAAGTCAAAATTCAAACTAATCTCCGACAACGGTGCCAAAAACATGTTGCTTGTGATGGTGAGGCTTAAAATAGCAATAATAACCACACTAACGATATGCAAATATACACAGTCAACAACAAGTGATTAGTATTTGTACCATCTCCACAGGGATTAGTGATAGACTTTGAACTATTCCAACTTAAGCTTTTTAGTGAATTCAAAGAATAATAGAGATAAAGGATTGCTGAATTTTTTTAACTTAATGTTGGATTAAATTAAATGATAGAAATAAAAAGAATGCTTTGGAAGTTGTAACAATGAAAATGAATAGGTTCGGATTTAGGTATAATGTTATCTTCCCTGAAACAGAATGTTGAAGCAAAAGAATTGCAAAATAGAATCACACAACAACAGTCTCAAAATCCTCCCAGATTTCTCAAATATCTTAAGTTAACTTTCATTAACCTATATGAATTAAACTTGTTTTTTTTTTTGTGCATTAGGTTATCTTTAACCTCTTCACTTAGACAGCCATTAACCTAATGTAGAAGCTAATATATTTTAAAAGGAATCTACTTTTCCTATTTTCTCCCAAAATATGAGAATGTATTCATGCGTGTTGGCCAGACAAGCATAAATATTAAACAATAAAGAGCACTATTAAAAAAATTCAATTCCAAAATATTCACTTCAGTTCCAATTCAGTTCAATTAGTTCATGCTACAACGTCTAAAAGATAGTAAACAAATAAATGAAAATAGTAAATGCATTGATAACTAAAGAACTCTAAAAGCATTATAGATTTTGGTTGCTCCACAAAAACAGTTGTAAGAATCGTCACTTGTGTTCCAGCCTTCAATGAAGTTTCTTCCTTCTAGAAGCTCATCTCTACCGAAATTCAATGAATTTCAGCAATGGTTGATTGAAAACAACTAAGGAGCGAAATTTAGTCTCAATAAATGATCCCCTCCTCATGGATGGCGACCTCTTCATTTATATGTCTTTCGTTGTGATTAGGAAGCTTATCATGTCAAATTGTCCACGTGCGACACATTCAATGGTAGATTAAATCCATAAAAGAAAGATTTATTTCCATATTTTAAAATTATGTTATTTCAGTGCATATCCTCTGTGTTTGTTTTGCTCCAGAAATGCTCAACTAATAATTTTGTCAAAATAATGCTCCCTCATCTATCTGCTAACAAAATATCTAGAATCAGTAGTAATTAAGAGCACTTTTCTTCAATTCTATTCAATTGCTATCATAAATAGATGAATTCAACAATGTCAAAATGTTGAAGTGTTCTAATTAAAAAACAAGGACAATTCAAAAAATTAATTCATGAATCAGAGAAAATTATGAAACTCAAGAGATGAAATCTAGCTTAAAAGACTCCTAATAACAATCTTTTGGAGAGTTTTCAACAACGAGCTAGCAAGGGGACCTTATGGACCTATAACTTTGAGCTCCAATGGTCAAGATTAGTTACTCAACTCTTCAACTAACTAACCTTACCATTAACCTCAAGGTGACTCCAATATAGACCAGGGGTTGCATTGTCGCACTGTAAATGAGTTATGTTCACGCATATAACCATAACATCTCACCTGATCCTTCACAAAGGGACTCATGGTTCAGTTTGGGAGATATTACTATCATGCCCCTAGCCCATCTTTTACTCCTTAAGTACCACTGGATCTTTAATCGATAGCCTTCCATGAATCTTATCATAGGAAAATCCTTCTTGGAGTATCAAGAAGGTAGTTACCCTAATATCCAAGTCCTAAATCAGCACATTAATGGAATCACTTCTATACACATTTAATATGGAGAAGTGCACACTTTGCACTTTCCACTATTGAGTGGCTATGATTTCCATCTTGCATAGGAATGTTTCCAGCTCCCTAAATGAATGTGTTCTCAAGACACTAGCTTTATTGAGCAAACAAATAAGTTACTTTCACCACGCTGCTTAAAGAACACACCCATGTAGGCAAGAGTTCATAACACATTCAAGATTCAAATCAAATAATATGTGATCATCCTAATGATGTGTTTACATTTTCTTTAACGGTCTTACAAGAGAGATGCATAACACATCGCGGTCCAGTCTTATGCAATCCCATTGCATAAGATACCTCCACTTACATGTTACCACATGAACGATCCGGATAAGACCATTTGTAACCGTTACAAAGTAGATCGTATCGACAATGTACCAGAATAAGGTCCCCAACCCTATCCATATACTATAAACCATTTAAGCCACTACTCTTAAACTTAATCCTCTCGAATGTCTGATACATACAAAGTTTAAGAACACATTTGATGGCTAAGGAGCGATTAGAAGTTGAATTCGCTAAATTTGACAAGATGCACGGATAATATTTAAGTCTATCTTATTTACATCATTATAGTTTACATGACGTCACAAAGTTAGGTCATAAATCATACAAAGTAGTAAGACAATTAATGAACCTTCTCATAACTAATTGGCTCTCTCCTAAAAGTATCATTAAATCTCTTCTCAACAATCACAAGAATCCAAGACTCCCTTTAGTAAAGTAATTACTACTTCTAGTGCTCAGTTATCACTATTGTGCACACATAAACTCTAGTCTAGTATTTTATGTCTAGTCTAAAGTTGATAGTACTCTAAAAAGTGCAATTTTAGTGCCTGAATTACAGAGGTTTTGTGGGATTTTAGGTATACTTTGATGCAATTATTGTTAATTTTATAGGAACTGAGTATTTCGAGGTGAAAACAAAGATTTAGGTCGAGTCGGGTTGAAAAACAGGACTAAGATGAGCTAAAACGGCTAAGTAATGAAAAAATGGGGCCTAAACAAGTGCGACCCCGAGAGAAAGCGTTGAGACGCTATCATTGCGCGTCTCAACACCAAAATCTGGAAAGTTTGGATCTGGAAGTGATCAGCGTCGACATGCTGCTCAACAGCGTCGCGACGCTGTTGAATGGAGCATCACTGCCGCGTAGCCACGCTCCCCCTAACAGCCACCACGCGCGCCCTAGGAGATGCATCGCGCACGCCTTACCCCGCCACATGCATGTTCGTACGCAACACAGCCTCCACGCCAGCTCAATGCCATTTCGTGCATGCCTGCCCTACTGCACAAAGACAGCGTCGAGATGCTGTCCACAGCGTCTCGACGCTGATGATTTTTTGATCGCTCAACCGAAACGCGCGTTTTCACTTAATGACTTGGAACCAGCGTCTCGACGCTGTCAACAGATCAATATAAATGTATTTCTTTTGTGAGTAGGGCTGAGAGGAACGTTTTTTCGGTTTGATTTTCGGAGGAACCTTCCAGACAACTGTTCTGGAAGGTTGGAGAGGTCTTGGAGTGCTTGGGATTGGGTTTTCTCACCTCGAGAAGTGTGCCCTTGGCAGAAACGACATGGAATTCGTCTGGGAGTGCTCTCTTTCGTTTTATTTCTAGTTTCTTGTCTATCCTGTGGGTTTTTCTGAATTTTTTTGCATTGATTCATAACATATAAGAGCTAGATTACTTGAGTTTAAGGGTGTTGGGATTTTAAAGACCCATTAAATTTGTTAATTCTTTATCAAATGCATTGAATTTTGTACTTTTCCTTTCAAATTCCAGCATTAAATACCTTGCAATTAAGTGGCCATTGATTGTTAGGTGCTAGCATTTGTTATCTTGCTTGAGAGAGAGGGTGATAAATTAGGCCTTGGATTTTGAACACGAATTCTTGTATGCCCGAGAGTGATAGAGGAGTTCATGAGGTTGTTGACGAATAGTTTGTTTCCAATTGTTAGTTTAATTGCAAAAAATTGAATCAGGCTAATTAATTGAGGGTGGTTGAGCTAGAGAGAGGAAACCCAAACTTATGAAATTCTAGTAAAGGATATGCATTCGATTAATTAATTGATTGTTTAACTGGGTCGATAAAAATACCAACACTCTAAAACTGTTTTTCCCTCGATTTTCTTCACCCATTAGCGAGTTTCTTTTATTATTTTCTAAATGTCACTATTGCATGACCTAGAGATCCCTAAATAAAATCGAAAAGAATTAATCAATAATTCAAAAAATTAACTATCACGATTCCCTGTGGACGATACTCGGTCTTTTAGGCCATTATTACTACGATCGACCCGTACGCTTGCAGTGACGCCTTGTTGAGCTTGATCAAGTTTTTGGCGTCGTTGCTGGGGATTCACAATTATTTAGTTTGATTGATATTGTGGAGCAAATACATAGTCTTACTCTAGGGTATATTTGTGCTTTGTGTGTTTTCTTTACTTCGTTTATTTTCTTTTTGTTGTTTTTGTTGTTTTTGTTTGTTGGGTCGGATTAGGCGCTAGCTAACTGGACTGACCACCCATGTTTTCTATCTTCTTATCCTTTGTCTTTATTTTCGTGTTGTTTTGTGTTGTAGGTGTTGAGTGCCAGTAATTCTCGTTCCCGACGCTGAACCTCGATCTTTTGGTGTGCTTTCGCTATTCTTGATACCTTTCGTGATCTTCTCTCTCCTTTCAGGGCAGTATTATCCACTCGATCTTTTATTTCATTGTTCCTTGCATGTTTATTGATTTATACATTGAGTACAATGTATGTTTTAAGTTTGAGGGTGTGTGTAGTACTTTGTAAGTCCTAATTAGCTTAGGGCGATTTTGAGCTTCATTTTTTTTATTTTTCTTAATTTTTATGTGTTGAACTGCTGTGGAATTCCTCTATGCATGTTGTTGTTGAGGAGAGTCTGTGATATTGCTTTGACTGATCTGTTGTGTGTGATTGTGGAAATGGGATAACATCATTTTTATCTAAGTTATTTCAAATCCTTCTCGGAATCCTTGTTTATTGAGCACGTAGCCCTCTTGTCTAGGTTCTGAAGGTTTAGGGTGTCTTTAGAGAGATTGTTATCTTGAGGAAGTCTCTGAAAAGGTCGTGGCTTTGTTTGAGTCGTTCATATGCATGTCTAGTGTGTTGAATAAAAGAGAATAAAATGAAGAGGATTACTCCGCCTTTCTTATAGCCTTAGTCAATAGGCAATGCAAAATGCGAAAAGAAAGTAAGTCGTGGCCTTTGGATAGATGTATTGCTCGTAGTTGGATACTCAGTGCCTAGGAAGCAGGGGTAAGCCAAAACGAAGGTGATACATCTTGAATTGGTTCCCTTCCAAAAGAAAAGAAAGAGAAAAAGAAGTAGACAAACAAAAACAAAAGAGAAAAGTGGAAAAAGAAGAAAATAAAGAAAAAGAGAAAGAAAGAAGTGAATAAAACTCTAGGATGCATTTGTATGCTTAAACGTTTTATTGGTTGAAGTAGAAGAGCCCCGGGAGGTTTTTCTAAGGTCACCTCGGGCTTATAAGAACTTGGACTAGATGGGCTTGCACACACACACACGAAGGATGAAGAGAATTGACCTTGAAATCTCTCAATGATAGAATGTGCTTGTAAGTTTCTATGTTTCACTACCACAATTATGACTTTTTATAGCATTTTAGAATAGCTTTTTATTAAAAAAGTTATGAGAAAAGAAAAAAAAAGGGGCAAAAAATGTCAGTTGGCGCGCAACCTAAAACATTACGTAAAAGAATAGGTTTTTACACATTACCCCATCGAGCTGCACATCGATCTTTCCAAGTGATTTTTCAGCCCATCTTCTTCGAAAAACTCACTGGCATCAACCTCATTCTGCTCGTCCCATCCTCTTTCCCAAGCAAAAATGGTGAAACCAAAGGCCCCACATGCCAAATTATCAGTCGAACCACGCCCCACCCATCATCGCGACCTCCTTCTATAGCTGCTTGAAAAAATTCTCCATAGCCCACTTCATGAATGGTGTATCATCATACATGTGCAACGGAATAAGGATCAAAACACTCTAATTAGCTCAATTTAATTATGGAAAATCATGCTCAAAAGGAGGAAAATAGGGAAATTGTGTACATACCTCTTGTAGCTCAATTTCACCACTATCTCCGGCAGATTTGTGCTCCAATCAACTCCCAGACCACCACTAGTGTCTTCCCGACTATTCTCCGGCCTTGGAACAGGATGGTGGGATCCCTTGATTGGTGAATT
>JAOANK020381848.1:0-13925 GCA_026257165.2 Telfairia occidentalis | reverse complement strand
ACTCTTATTTTATTAAATAAATAATTTGAATAAAATTACAAGACCACGAAGGTTTAGGGCATCAACCCCAACACCTAACCCTCCCTCAAGTTTTCCTCGTTTTCATTCATCTCCTTTCCTCTCATATTCTCTTATCTTAGTCTTTGATCTGACTACTTTTTTTGTTGAACACAATTGATTTCACATGGCATTTTGTTCAACCTAATTGATGGAAAATCAATAGATTGCGATCCAAACTCTACGATTTCTACAATGCTCTCAATCGTTGGCCTAGATAGCAAATGCAACTATTACCTGCTATGAGGAGAAAGCAGTAGAGAGTATAGTGTGAGAAAGTGAGATACGAGCAGAGGACTACGTATCGCAAGATAGAGAGAGAAGAAAAAAAAATGAAGAGTGATGGGTGGTGGGCAATTTTTATTTTTTTTTGTTGGAAAGTTTGTATAATGAGAGTATAGGTTTTTCTACCTCAATTGCACCTTGTGTCTCCACTCACTAGTGCGTCAATGGTCATTTCAGAGCTCGATGCTCTAACGAAATATGTTCTACATCAGATGTATCAATTTCATCATCAGTTTCCACTCATTATATGGTCTTTTCTTTATATAAAATAATCTAGAATAATCGTAATCTTCTTTATTTTTGTATACCCTTCCAAGTTTCCATATAGACAATGTTTTTTATTATATCATAATCAAATATCAATGCTTTTTATACATTTATTCATAGTTATGATTATGTGTTCTCCGAGAATAGACTTGTGGCACATCAACATGGGAAGCTCATTGGGACCGAGGTTCTGGTTGCATATAAATCTAGATTTTATACGAATAGTTTGATGTCCGTTTTCATGTTACTTTAATGTTTAATATATGTGTTATGTACATGTGTGTGCACTTATCTATCGTTTTGGCATGAAATGACCTCGAGATTTGAAGAATCCAACATAAATTCATCAATTTTCCTTTATTGTTTCTATGGATATCTATTTTTAGATAAGTGGAGCCATGCCATTTGAGTTCAATTTGCTACAAGAAAGATCTAATACCTTGATTATAATTTTCTATTCAGAAGACTATGGTTAAGAATTAGTTAGGTATATATTAATTATGATTTTTTATATTTCTGTTTCACTAATTTTTAAAGCAACATGTTTACCCTAATTTCCCCCTTGATTCCTCTCCCAATAAGTTCAATGATCTCAAAATTAATGATGGAAGGGTAATGTGTTGTAGGAGAAAGACTAAAAACACATATGACCAATATTTTCCTTTTAAGATTTGTAATTCTATGTTTGTGTTGATTTACTCCTCTTTTTGAAATTCCAATTTTGTAAGCACTTCTCTAATATAAATTTTTTTATCTGCTTTTGTAGCTCAACCAACTTTCATTTGAGTCCCTTTTAATATTTCCTATTGTTATTGTTTTCTTCTGTACTTGATCAATATGTACATGATAGATTGTTCCTTTCCATTTTGTGCAGTGCATGAAATCACATCTTGGAAAAGAAAATCTTAGGGTAATGTAAGTCATCCTATTTTCAGTGTTCCATTAATTTATAAACAATTGTCTGACTAACTAGGACATCTCATGACTGAGGCACGAGGACTGATCCAATCCAACAGGTTTGCATGTTTGTGGCCATTAGATTAGTGTCTCATGCATAAGTACTTGTGCTCATATGTCATACCTAATCATTGATCGAATGAATGTGAAATTTTGAGAAATATTACATGTAAAGTTGAATAAAATATTACACATGATACTCGATCAGCCCCAAAATAAGGTTTACCCTACTAGGAAGATCAAAGGGGCCGAGCATTGAAGAATGAGAGCTAGTGTGAAGAAATCACTTTAGCAATCATGAGTGGTAGAGAGAGAAGTGTGAGTGAGAGTCAGATGGTTTATCCTTGAGAATAGAAACAAATGATTAGAAGGTAGCTGATAGCTGGATCTTACATGTGGTTAGAGTATCAAGATATATTGGTCAAAGTTGTTAGAGCATCAAGATACATTGGTCAAAGTTATCTTTGTTCAAAAGAAAAGAAAAAGTGAATCCTTTGGCTCATGGTTTTGACAAGTATAGGTTTTTGAAGTTCGGAATAAAAAATGTTGAGTTTCATGGTTTTGACAAGTATAGATTTTTGAAGTTCGGAATCAAAAAAGTTGAGTTTTGGTAATCTTTGTTTAGATGGTTCAAAGGAATCAGTTATAAAAACTTTAATTTGTGTAACATGTGTTTAGTTGGTAAGTTTATGATTTGTTAAAATTAGTATGTAGTATGAATGGTGAGTTTCCATAAAGTTCAATTTATTTAACATGCATGTAATAAACCAAAAATGACTTTAAAACACTAATGTAACAAACCAAAAATGAGTTTAAAAAAATAGTGTAATAAATTGAAAATGAGTTTGATGGACGTATGATTTGTTTGATTTGTTAAAATTAGTATGATAAAATAATATTGTAATAAACCGAAAATAAGTTGGATTGAGTAAATATATATAATAATATTATGGAAGAGTTGAGAAAAATAGAATCATAATTTAATCAAGATGCTTGATGCATTACAAATTAGTATTATTAATTAAATATGGAAGTGAGGGAATTAAAAGTTATATTTATTTGGCAATATTGGAATAGGTTATGTTTTTCCTTTTCTTACTGTGTTTCCTTTTAGTGAAATTTCATTTGTAGTAAGTTCAGAAATATTGCTTTATCTACTTATAAGATGTTGCATTTCGTACATTGATATATTTAATTCATTAGTTAGGTTGATTGTTTTAAAGTTAACAATCAACCGAACTAATTACTTTAGAAAACAAAGCAACCAATTAATTTAGCTTTAGCATAGATTCAAACACATTAATTGTACAATGTACTGCAAGTGAGCTATGGTTTTTATTACTTTTTGAGCCAAGTGGCTCCTTTAGCTTTAAAGTAGATTTGAACACATTTATTTTAAAACAAGAATCACTTTAATTAGTTTAAAATGGTTGTGTTTTAAGAGTGTTCATTTCTATATACACACGTGGAGCAATTTTGCTTTTATTCTGGAGATTTCAGGAAAATTATGCTTAATAAAGGCTTCTATGAGCTTTATCAAACATAGAACTCCTCTCACGTGTCTTTTCAAAGTTGGAGCTGTCATGTTCAGTCAGTTGCATATCGATTAGCATGAACCCATGATACAATCTTCTTTCTTTTATGTCGATTTAACAAACCAATGCCAGTGGAAGTCAATGATAAAACATACCAATAAGATATATTGGGATATACCTACCAAATTTTGCTTCTTCTTTCAGTAGATGAATGAAATATAATAAAAAACTACTTTGACCATTCTGCCAAGCATTCAGCTTCCGTTCCTCTTGTTGTGAATGTTCACGAGCTGCTGCCTCGTTGGAAAACTGCCTTTTGCTGTTGCACGTGTTGCTTCTACGCCACTGTCTGTGGTTCGCCCAAGGGCTTTTTGCTCCACGTGGAGAGCAATTGCTCTTTTGCTCGGTGCTCCGCCATCGTCTACGCGTAGATCTAGCCATCGTGAGCACTCTCCACCGATGGTCCCTGCCGTCGTAGGAGTTCGTGAGAGAGAGAGAGAGCCTACTCGCCACAGTGAGCAAACACCCACCGTTGGATATGTCTGTCGTGAAGGAACAGGCCATCGTAGCTCGGGAATCGCCCGCTGCCATCAAACTTGGGAGAGAGGAAATACTTAGCCACCAGCGAGTGGGGGAGAGTAACATGAAAGGGAGAGAGAGTTTACTTGGTTGAAAAACGAGATGGAGAATTCATAAGAGTTGCTTGCCGCAACTGAAGGGGATGAAGAGGAAGAGAGTGATGTGTGTGGGAGGAAGAACAACGAAGAGATTTCAGGGTTTTCTTCTGAAAATAAATTGGGAGACTAGGGTTTGCATCATAACCCTTAAAAAGGGTACACTCCCAAACCCTAATCCTAATCCCTCTTAGATTATGTACCAAAATTCATTAACCCTAATTATTCCCTTCTTTTTATTAATAACCGAAGTAACTCCTTTATCTCTCACTCATAAAAAATAAATAAAACCCTACTTCCACGACAACCAAATCAAGAAATAAGAAATCCTTCACTTTCATATTCCAATAATAATTAAAAAATAACACAAAATATTAACAAAATAAAAAAATAACAGGACGTTTATATCTTTACCCATTTTAAGAACTTTCATCATTTTAGAAGTTACTATTTCTGAAACAACTCTAGGTACTTGATTTTCATTTCTTTTTCTCGTTCTCAGGTTGCCTCTTTCAGCTAGTGGTTCCTCGAGAGGACCTTTACTAGAGCAATCTCACAGTTTCAAAGAGCTTTTACTTCTCTGGAAGAATCTAAATAGAATTTTCTTCATAACTTAGATTTTCACTTACATACAAAGGCTTATAATCTATCACATGAGATGGATCTACTATGTACTTCTATAGCATGAAGACATGAAAGACATTGTGGACTGCCAAAAGGGAAGGCAGTAAGGCAAATCAATGTGTTACAGGACCGATTCAATCCAAAACCTCAAATGGCCCAATGAAATCCGAGCTAAGCTTCCCATTCAGTCAGAATTGCAGGACTCCCTTCGTAGGCGCCACTCGTTAGAACACATGTTCTGCTACTGCAAATTTCAGGTCTCTGTACCTCATATCTGCATACTCTTCTGTCTGCTTTGCATAGTCTGCATTCTTAACATAATACTCGATATGGCCTCATTTGTAATCTGAGATAAAAGAGACGGGCACCCCATGCAACCTGACTAGCTCTTCCATGTATAACTTCGCCCACCACTCCATCGAATACATAGACTTCCCAAGTAGAAAGTATGCTGACTTAGTGAGCCTATCAATTATCAACCATATCACTATGTAGCCTTTGGCTGTCCGAGGCAACCTCATGATGACATTGATAACTCTCTAAAAAAGAGTTCGTATGAGTCTTTTAGGCCAGATTTCATCTAATTCTTAGAGTAAATTGCCTTTGATTTATGGAATAATTGTTTTATTTAAATTTGATTTGTACACAGGACTTTTGAGACCTTCGCATTGTTGCATCATTCAATTTATGTTTTCATCTACATGAAATATAAGGAATTTAGGGTTAATTATTATTATTCTCAATATTTTGTTTAGCAGATGAATGATAGAGCATTATTTTAGCAAAATAATCGATCGGCCAATTCTGGAGCAAAACGGACACATATGATACTTGCAAGAATTACGAAAATTTGAAATATGGAAACAAATCTTTTTCTTTCAGAAATAATCAACCATTGGATGTGAGCCACATGAGCGATTTGACCTAATAGGTTTTCTAATCACAATGAAAGGCCTATAAATAGAAAATGCGGCTACCAATTGAAAGAGGACTTCCTCTTTAAAGTTTAATTTCTATACTTTTCTTTTACAGAGTTTTCTTCAACTATTGCTACTGCATTATCTATTTCTATAGAGAAGAACTTGTAGAGGTAGAAACTCCATTGAAGGCTGGAGCAGAAAAGAGATTCTTGCAACCATTTTTTGAATTCTTCAATTCTTTAGAGTTTTCTTTTATTATGAACTTTTTACTGTTTTCGTTTATTTGTTATTGTCTTTTATTCGTTTTAGTATGAATTAGTCACCCTTGGGTGACGATTAAGGAAGATGTCGTTAAACTGATTCGAAATTGAAGCAAAGTTTGTGGAATTAAATTGCTTTAGAAGTGCTCTTGATTATTTAATGTTTATGTCTATCTAGCCAACACACATGAATAACTTATCTATGTTTTAGGAGAAAATACGAAGAGTAGATTACTTTTACAACACATTAGTCTCTAGATTAGGTTAGGTATAGCTAAGTGAGGAGGTTAGGGATAATCACTCACCTAATGTAGAAAAACAACAGGTTTAGGTGAGCAATGTCTTCTGATATTCATTGGGGACAATGTATAGTTTAGGTGTGGGGGAGATTTTTTATATTTAATTTTTTGTGTGCTATAGATTTAGTATACTTCAATTCACATGATCTTATTTTTCTTTTGAAACCTTGAGTCTTTGCTGATATCCTTGAATACCCTATAAGTTACAATGCATCTTTTGTTTGAATTGTAAAGCATGAAAGAGATGTGCGTGGTGAGTGTTTTTCTTGAAAAATTGTTTGATCGCAACTTATTGATTTGTTGATTGAAAGTGCACAAGACTTGATGCCAATTCCACACCACATGAGATTTTGAGCCTATGAGCATCACATCATATTTTGCTCAATTCATTTCATGTTAATTGCTATCAATCTTAGTATGATTATTCTAGAACTTGCTCGTGAATGCATTTTAAGACCACGTGTTTGAATTGATGTTTTAATATGATAAGGGTAATTTAGGACAAACCAATTCTTAGCTTTCAAAAAACACCTGCCTTTATATTTTTCCATTTAGTTAGGCTCTTTGAGCCTATTTTCCATTTTTATTTGATTATTTTTAGCCTAAACCTTTTTATTTATTGCCCCGGACATTGCTACCTTTGTCACGTCAAGAGAGAAAGACTTGCATGGTTTTGAATGTTGATTGAAGGAAAAAAAACGAAAAGGGTTGAAGAAGAAAAGAAAGAAAAAAAAAGAGAGAGAAAAATGAAGTTACTTTTAATATCGAAACAAAAGGGGGGGGGATTTTTCGAGAAGTATTTGCTAAAAGCAATTGAATGGTCAAATGTTAAACTTCCTCCATAATCCATAGTCTTGAATAAGATGTTGGAACAAAAGTCAAAGTCTTGGGTAGTACATTTGGTGTTGTTATGTTGTATTAATATCATGCAAGGAAATAACTCTTGGTCTTGCTGATGAAAACTCCAAAAAGTTTCCTTCTACCATACCCATACCTAAGCCCCTAACAACCTTTTTCAAGTCCCTCTGATTTTTGTATTCAATTCATATGTTGTGGTGGAGATTTGATTCATTTGCAAGCCTATGGAAATAACATGCTTTCTGTTGACTTGAGAGTAAATACACCCAAACACTATGAGAGTCTTGAGCGAAACCATGTGAGGGTCTTAAATTTTATTGCATTTGATTTTGATGAATTAATGAGATGCATGATTTTTTAATATAAAATGTTCCTAGGAGTGCTTTACGCTTGATTGTCACTGCAATTTGGTTCATTGATATGTATTTAGCTTTAATGGCATTCTTGGATATTGAGAAAGGTGAAAATGGGAGAGGAAGGAGAATTAGGAGGTTGAGTTAAAGTATGCTTGAGGACAAGCATGGTTTAGGTGTAGGGGAATTTGATAGGTTCTTAATCTAGTCATCTTTTTGTGTGAAATTCTTTTATCTTATGGATAGCTTTCATGCTAAATTCTCCTACTTATGATTAATTTGATTCAGGTTATGAAGTACTAGGATTTGACATAAGTCGATACCTTGAAGCTCGATTTTTCTTTTATGGAGGGGGTCTAAACATTTGGGAGGACAATTTTGACATTTTACAAGTCATAAGGCGTTGAAACTTCTTCCCTATTTTGTAGAAATCTTTAGTTAAATTAATTTAATTTATTATTTTAGGAATATATTTTTCGTTGTTGGTTAAAGCTTTTTTTAGCCCCTTGGTTTATAAAAAGAGGGCTTTGTGCATTGTAGAACACACACCAAAAAAGAGTGAGAGTCAGTATTTGGGAGAACTTGGCAACTTTCCCCTTTTGATCAAAAGCTCGTCCTTAGTCACTATGAATGGCTAATTTCTTATTCTACTTCAAGAGTGAGCTGATTCCAATTCCAGTTGTAAATGTAGTGAGGCTTTAATTCATTTCTTTTAGAATTTTCTTTAGTTTTAAGAATTCTTTATTTCCTGTTATTATTCTTTTATGAAAAATTGTTATTAATTGATGCCTTAATTTAATTTCAGTTTTTCTGTCGCTATCCATGAATTATTCGTGATTCTAGTTATTACGAATAATTGACATAAAAAAAGTAGCAAAGGGTTGCCTTATGTGTATGTAAATGTGGCTACCCTTTTTACATAACTTGCATAATAGACTTTAGGAAATTAAAGAAACATAATTGATTAAATTGTAGCTATCTTAATTGATTAGTTTTGGCTTCGTCATTTCAATATATTTAATGCTATCTTTCATTTAGTATGAAATGCTATCATGCCCTATTATTTGTTTGATAAGATATAATTAGGATGCTAGATTTGAGAAAATACTAGCTCGAACAATGGGAACTACCCAATCTTGATGTCAAAAAGGTATACTCACACTCTAATTTTAGTTCCGCCCAAATAAAAGAAAATAAGGAAGAAATCTCGTTTTTCTTATGGTTAAGTAATTTTGAGAAAATTCAAACCCTAGAAGAAAATCTAATATGGAAAACTAGAGAAAGAGGGTACATCCAGTCACCCCAACCTCCACTAGAAGAAATAGAATTTGAAAATTTCTATGGAGATAAAATTACAGCCAAACCTTTTCAGCAAATAAATAAAAATGATGAAAATAAAACACCTACTAATAAAGAGATAAAAAGCATTCAGCTACAAAATAACTATTCAAATAAAATGTTATTCTGCATAGCAAAGCAGGTTCAGAAAATAGATAAAAAAAATAAAAATACAGGATGAAAAATCTATTAAAGGAAAAAATCAACCAGAAATTCCTTTAATAAAACCAATAACAGATATACCTTCTTTAGAATCTAAAGAAGAAGAGAATATAAGAGAACTAATTAAGAAACTATCAAAACTCAGCACAGGTGAATCTTCAAACAAAAATCAAGAAACAATAAATGTTCTTGAACATGAATTAGAATCTTTAATTCAGAAAGGTAAAGCCCTTAAAATAGAAGATTCTGATGAAGAACAGCAAGTCCAAAGAACAAAATTTCCTAGCAAAAGGTACAACTACTATGACAGACCATCCTTTCCAGATATAGGATATGAGGAAATGAATGAATTTGCTAAAACTTCTTATGATGGAACTTCTATCTATGAATGGAATCTAGACGGAATGTCTGAGCATGTGATTTCAACAATGCTCAATGAAATGATTATGGCTTGCCAAGCCTACAAACAAAAGGGAAAAATCGAACAAGAGATATTCAAATTGCTGATTGCAGGTTTTACCGAAAATCTGAAAAACTAGTGGGAGAATGGCATAGGAGAAGATGCCAACTTGGCAGCTCTTAACCATACAATTACCATTAAGAAAAAAAAAAGTAACCCAAAAAATACTTGGGTCATTCTATTATTAACATGTTTTATATAATTTAGGTTCAATTATTAAACACAAATTTTTTCTTACAGGTACATTTTTAAAGTTGGTTATCTTGGTCTCAGTTGAAGATGCAGTTCGAAGCATTAGACATAGGTTGTTTTGAGTTCATTTTAATGGTTCGGGACTCAATAATGTAATTTAATTTTTAGTTAAGATTTCGTTTATTGTAAAAAAAGTTATTTATTAATTTTTATAATTTCAATTTTTATAAATATCTTGTGAATGATTAAATTTCAATCTTGAATGTATTATTAGGTTTTAAAAGGAAATATAATTTTAATTTAATAAAAAAAATTAAAATCTAATAAAAGGTTGTACCGATGTTTTAAATCATGGATAGAAAACAATTTATACCGATGTAAATGCTAAACGTCGAAAATTTGTCAAGCAAAACATGGACTTGATAGGACTTCGATGACATTTCTATAAACCGTCAAGGAAAGTGTATTATCCCCCGACGTTTGTAAACAACTTCGGGGTAAAGAGGTCTTTCCTCAACGTTGCATAACGTCTGGAAAAAAGTTTTGTCTATTGACATTAACTATAACGTTGGTAGAATTTCAAGGATTGCCAACATTTTGATAAAAACATCGAGAAAAGCTCGCTCGGCAGGTTATTCTCAATGATATTCCCGACGCTTTTTTATGTCGACCATTTATTTCTCTGACGTTTTGGTTAGTTACGCCGACATTTTTTCCAATCAGTAAAAATTGGAAATGTTATAGTGAAATAGAATTTGTTAGGGCATAGGCTACTAAGTCAACATAACCAAACCTGGCAGGTGGCCTAGTAGTTCTCCTAGTTTTATCCCTAGACAATTGGTAGTCAAAAAGCTCTTCGGTTTCCCATTCTTCCTCATCCTCCTAGACGACAACTTCTTCAAGTGGTATCTGTTTAGTAGTAGATTCTGGAACAACCTCAGAAGAAGTGTCAAGAGGTGGTAAAACAGTTTCAACAACCTTAGGATTTTCAACAGGGGTACACTCAATGGAATTTTTTACATAACCCATTTTAGACTCAAAAAAACAATATCAGCGTTAATTATAGTCCTAGCACTATTAGGTTTGAGGCACCAAAATTTGTATCCCTTAATGGCTTAGGGATACCCTAAGAAGGTACACTTCTTAGCTTTTGGTTCTAGTTTTCCTATGTTACTACGAACATAGGCTAAACACCCAAAAACACGTAGGTTTGACAAGTTAAGCGATTCATGCCACATTTCCAAGGGAGTCTTACACTTTAAGGCTGTAGAAGGGCTCTTATTAATAATGTAGCATGCTGTCACTACAACTACTCCGCATAAACTTTGGGGAAGTTGTGCATTGGACAACTTGTACTTGACTTCCTCTATTAGAGTACGATTCATTCTCTTAGCAACCCATTTTTTTATGGGTCCCAAAAATAGTCAAATGCCTCTGAATTCCCTTTTTCTTACAAAACTATTAAACTCATTATTGCAAAATTCAAGTCTATTATCATTTCTAAGTTTGTTTAACTTTGGAGCTAGACTGATTTTCAAAAAGTATTATCCATTCACCAAATTTATTAAAACCATCATATTTATTTTTAAAAAACATAAACCCATACTTTTCTAAAAAAGTCATCAATAATGGATAAAAAATATCTAGCTCTACCATTTGAAGAAATACTAGAAGGACCCCACAAATTAGAATGTACATATTCTAAAATTTTCTTTAGAACTATGAATTCCCTTAATTAATCTAACACTCTTGGCTTTCCCATGTATACAATGTTCACATAAGTCTAGGTCTACGTTTTTAACATTTATTATCAAACGTTGTTTAACTAATTTTTGAAGACCTAATTCACTCATGTGGCCTAATCTTTTATGCCAAAAAGTTATAAGGGAATTATCAGTTTCTTTTACTAAAGCATTTGATCCCACTATTGTTGAACCTTCTAAGGAATACAACCCATTAACTAGATTTCCCTTTAACTTAACCATTATGCCCTTTATAATCTTAACTACACCCTTCTCAAACTTAATGGTAGAACCTAACTACACCCTTAGGGAAATCAAGTTCTTCTAAGCTTAGGAACATACCTCACCTCAGTCAAGAGTCTCATGGACCCATCACTCATTCTCAGTCTATGGTTCCTTGTTCTTCTACCTCACAAGATTGGTTATTACCTAACAAGACTCTACCACCACTCATTTCTTGAAAGTCTTCTAACCAATCTTTATGGGGAGTCAAATGAAAAGAGCAACCTAAATTTAGAATCCAAGTCTCATCTTCTTAGTTCTCATTACCATAAGGACCTCGATGGTGTCACAACCCTCTTCTAGGTTAACTCCGCTCACCTCTCTCTTCCCATTGTTATCTCTCTTCTTATTATTTCTAAGTTCAGGACAACACCGTGTAATATGGCCCTCCTTTTGACAATGGTTGGTAACACTTAACATTCCTACCATTTGACTTAGACCTACTTCTATTTCTTAGGTTATTCTTTTTTAGTTTTATTCCCACTTCTTCCACAAGGTCATTCGGGGTAGAAGAAGAAGCTTCGAGAATTGTATCCATGGCTAGTTATAGCTTTTGTTTACCGAATGCACCCTTTCATTGTCAAAATGCCAAAAGAGAATTTATCCCAGCTATCCCCTCCATTTGAAAACCACCTGCACTTTCTCTATAATCTCTTCCTCACAATCTCAAGTACTTCTCATAACCTAACTTTCAGTGAATTTCAGGGATTAGTGATAGATTTCGACCTATTCTAACTCAACTTTTAGTGAATTCAAAGTCAACAAGTGAATGATTGTGGGTTTTGAACAAAGTACTACTAAATTAACTTAAATGACAGATTGAAAATAATGCTTTTGGAAATGTAACGATATGAATGAATAGATTCAGATTAAGGTATAATGCCATTTTTCTTAAGATAGAATGCTAAAGCAAAAAAGTTGTAGAATCGAATCACACAACAATAATCGAATCACACAGGATTAAAAGGCTTATTAGGTCAAATTATCTACGTGTCACCCATCCAATGGTTGCTAACATTTGAATAGAAAGATTTCATCTTCCTTATTTTAAATTTCATTATTTTTACGCGCAAGATTTCTACTTTTGTTTTGCTAAAGAATTACTCAATCAATCTCTTGGTGATCTTCTACTAGAATAATGCTCCCTCATTCATCTGCTTACAGAATAGTTGAAATTAGTAACAAATCAATGTAAATTTCTCAATAATCATTTATTTGAAGCTTCAAATAGACTAATTCAAGAATATGTGAATTCTCAAGAGTTCTAAATGCATAACAAAGGTAAATCTAGCAATTTCATTAACAAAGCATAAATGCTTTATCAAGTAAAGGGCTAAAATTCACCAAAAAAAGACTCCTAATAATTGTATCTCAGAGAGTTATCAAGGCTCATAGACAAAATTACCAAATTTTATCTTAGTTTCTAATAGAAAACTATTCTAAAACTAAAATAAATAACCTAATCAAATTAGGAGGCATTCACAAGCTTTCACACGAATAACAATTATTTTAAATGAGGTTAATAATTTTAAGTTCCTAGGGTTTAGTTTAGAGAAACCTCATAAGTTTTAATTTGGTGTGTACGAGTAAGTTAAACCTCATGAATCATCTTAGAAATGGCAAATTGAAACTAAACTAAAGGTAAAATACACTTTGGCCATCCCTAAAGTTTGAAGTTGGTGTCTATTTAGTCCCTAACGTTTCAAAAGAGACACTTTTAGTCTCTCGAGGTTTGAAAAATGATTCTAATGTTGGGTTTTTTATGTCCTAAAACTCGTGGCATGTAATCATTGTCAACATATGCTATTATCAATAAAGTAGTTATTAAAGTTATTCAGTAAACTTGTTATTGAATAAAGTAAATGATTAAGTATAACTCTATAAATTCAATAAACTAAGAACTCATGGCTATAAAATGAGTACTTGAACTTTATGTGGAGACCATAAACATGGATTGAGTTTAAGTAAATAGCCAAAACAGTCTATAGTATAAGCATTAGGCTGGGTACCTTATTTTGGGGACACTATAGGACGCGACCCACTTTGTATATGATATAAATGATGTGATCCTGAATCGTTCATGTGGAGACGTGCGAGTGGGGGCATTCTATGCAATGAGTTTGCATAATACCGGACCGTGAAATAGTCATTGTTTTTTTATAACTCCGTTTACTAATAAACACCGACTAATTTCATACCGATGACCTAGGTAACTCGATCTTGATCCTGAGCTAACTATGAACTCCTGTTTATTGGGATTATCCTTAGATATGCATGGGTGAGAGAGGTTCATCATCGCCTACACAATATACCTCCCATTTCAGGGGTAAGACCAGGTAGATAGTTGGGGACATAGTTCTGCAAGATAGAATTCACTCCCACCCGACCTTAGGGATAGTAGAGAGGTTGTTCCCCTAAGTGTTGATTCCAGGTCTTGAATAAGGGGCCCCACCCTCTCATTGGCCTGAGAGAGAATCAGTTTGGTGGTTGGACCATAAACCAGTTGTTCATTAGAGGGTTAGTGGTACTTAAGGAACAAGAGGTATTACATGGATAAAACGGTATTTTGACCCAGCTGAGATTACGAACAACATGTGAACGACTTACTGATCATGGTTATATCAAATAGACAGAAATATATCTATAGTGAGGAGAGTGCA
>JAOANK020381748.1:0-13925 GCA_026257165.2 Telfairia occidentalis | reverse complement strand
ACGTTTAGGATCGAAACGTTTGTGACACTTTACAACACTTGTAACAATCACAAAGTGGGCCGTATCCGTAGTGTCACAAGGATAAGGCACCCAACCTTATCCATATACTACAGACCATTTAGGTTATTCCTTAAACATGATCCATCTGTATGTCTCCACATACATGTTTTAAGTTTCTCATAGAATAACCTTGTATCTTAGTTTATTGGATTGAGTTTATGCACACTAAATGTCAAACGAAATAACTCTTATTTTATTAAATAAATAATTAGTATAAAATTACAATACCACGAAGGTTTAGGGCATCAACCCCAACAATGTATACATAGAATATTGTTAAAAAAACATAGTTAAGAGGAAAAGCTATCATCCCTATCCTGTGCATTAGTTGTGGCCTGACAAGCCGCTAAGTCAGCCACCCTTGCATTCATTGCAAGGACTTCGTCCCTTTGACAAAGGAGAATCTCCTTTATCCGACTGATTTCAGCGGTGGTCGCTTGACGACTAGCCCTGATTTCTTCAATCTCGTCGACCATGCGATATGTGATGCGAAGAGCTTCATTGACTTGACGGATAGCCTCAACATCCTCTGGGGCTGCACCTAATAACTGCCAGCGGGTGTCTTGACACATTGCAAGTGCAACATCGATCTTGTCCAATGAGGAAGAAGACATTGTTGCAGACTGACAATAGAGTGAAATGGAATAAATCAGAGAGGACGAAAATGAGTGAAGGTGCAAACGATGAAGCCCTCATGTAGAAGTGGAAGGGTGTCATCGAAAAATTATCCTCCAGTTGGACATCCTTGTTGTTGCGTATTGATACTGATGGTGAGGCAACATTTCGAGGTCGTCGTGGAGATGGTGAGGAAGAATATTGCAGAAGGTAGCCAGATGGATGGATATTTACCATCGTATCCATTTTGGATAACTATAAGTGATAAAAGGTAATCGAGTTAATTTAGATTGTCATTGTGTGAACTGATTGCTCTCGTCAATTTTAATGCAATGAATTTAAATATAGATCGTTCGAATCAATCGCATGTGACAATTTAAATTGAGCAATACGATCGCATTGTTAGTATGGTATCGGGCTATCCATTCGCATTTCTATATCTGGTAAATCGGGATCGACTTAACCCGATAGGTGAAAGTGAATTATGACCGTCTTTGAAGATCGAGATTGCAAACTTCGAACGAATAAACAGGATCGTGTCATTCAATAACAAAATCACAACTGAAGAAATAAAGACTTTGGAAGTTAAAAAATAATAAACAACTGAAGTGGAGTGGAGAGAATTGAGTCACAGTACATGAAATTGAAATAAAAGTTTAGACAACCAATATAGAATAGTCTAGTGCAAAAGATTTGGACTTCGAATCAGAAAAACAATAACATTAAAAAATAATGACACACCTAGATGAAAAAAAAATAGGAGTGCGTCTTAAAACCGACTTTCATGTATCTGTGTCTAACTTGTTGTTTGGTTTGTCTGTGTGAGATTGCAAGAAGAATGAGAAGAGTAGCAATGAGAAGGACAAACAATGGTGAAAGAGAAACAAATGGGTATATTGGTAAAAGCAAGAAGTCTGAAAAGAAAAAAAGTGTGTCAAGGGGTTTGAAAAACTGAAAATGGGGGTTACAAAAACTTAAATTGAATATGAGGTCAATTCTAAAAGAGAAAACTGAGAAGGGGACAAAAATGACAATTTCCCACCCTGTGAGCTGGGTCACTTACTGGGTATTTGTTAAAAATTCCTAACCTATTCCATTAACCTTTTTCAGGTAATGGGTGTAATGTGCGTGGTGGTTGATGAATTGAGTCACTGGGGCCATGGTCATGTTATTTCAGTTCTGCATTTAGTTTAGAGTCAAGTTTTCGTTTGTTTTGACACTTTTGCCGAACTTGTACTTCATGTTTTCTCTATCATGTTTTAAATGTGTTTTCTTTGGGATCCCAATTTGAGACTTGAACTTATAAATTGCAATTCAAGTATTTTTATGTAAGTTTTGTCATTGAAACCTTTAAAGTTTCTCACGTATTCATGATGTAACGGTCTTAAGGTTATTTTAAGTTGGTTCGTTACATTAAGTGAAGTTGGTAGTGTGGCCAGGTCGCAAGGGATGCAGGGGAATATAGAGGCCAGTAGGTGCCAAATCCATATTTCGAATCCTTGTCCAAATCCTAGGCCATGGGCTTTACAGATGGTATCGGGGTGGGTCCTTTCCCAATAAGATGTGGTTTGGGGACGAACCAAGCAAAACCTAGTGGGTATGTAATCCCCGAGCAGAGAAGTGGTACATGAATGTACCAACACTACATCTGAATGAGAAGGATCCTAAGACTATGCAAGCATGGTTAAAAGGGCTTAAAAGAATTGATAGTGACTACGTATACTAATAAGGTGCACATTCCTTTTTGGTGGCTCAATCATAAGAATTCCGAAGTTAAGCGTGCTTGGCTTGGAACAATCTTATGTTGGGTAACCTTTTAAGGAATTTACCTAGGAAGTATGTGAGGGAGGACAAAGCATGCTTAAAAGACCTGTAATGGTCTGTGAGGGCAGTCTTCATTCTCACAAGTAGCTTAAGTAAAGTTGGTAATGTGGCCAGGTCATAGGGGAATGCTGGGGCCAGTAGGTGCCAAATCTAGATTTCGAATCCTGGGTCTGAAGCATTACAAACATCCTTGTGGATCTCCAATAGATCTTCCTTACTATGACTCGAATAAAGGATTAAGGTTGGTGAAAACCTCCTTCAAATAAACTAATTTGGGAAAAATTAGTGAGAATAATCTTATATTTCTGCAGAGAGTTGATTGATTTAGGCTTAACTTAAGGGTGTTATTTGAGACTTCGGATAAAATCTTAGCCTAATTCAAATTTTATATTTGAATTATCTGAATCTCATTCAAATAATTATTTAAAATATTCAATAAATTAAATCTCATATTTTAATATCTTGTATATTAAAATTATTCAATTATTTTTATATATTAAAACTATATAAAATTTCTTTTTAATCAATGTATTAAATACATTAATCTATTGTTTCTTTTATTATTTAATGCGTGTAATACATTAAATTTAAATTTGAATATTTTTAAATTTAATTTTCTTTCAACATAATTAATCCATTAATGTTCTTCTGAGCTAGAAGGGAACATTTTGAACCTATAGATTATAAGCTCCAATGATACAAAATTAATTAATTAATTAATGTTCATTCGTTAACTTAATGTCACTTCATTATAAGCCTGAAGTTGCACTCTTATGCATAGTAGGACAAGTTATGTCTATGGCTAAAATCACTACATGCAAGTCGACTCTTAACAAGTAGTTCATAGTCATAGTTGGGTCAAAAGTCCGTTTTATCCCTGTAATTACATCTTGTACCTTAAGTACCACTGATTCTCTAATGAATAATTTGTTTATAATACAACAATAAACTAAGTCCCTTTCGGGCTAGTGAGAGAGTGAGGCCCTATTGTTCAAGTCCCGAAATCAGCACTTAATGGAGTTACTCATCTACTTACCCTCTATGGGAAGGAGTGTGATCCATCTTGTGAGATTATGTTTCCAACTCCCCACCTAGTCATATCCTCAATATAGTAGCCTTATTGAATTGACTACAAAGTCATTCTCACCTATGTAAATTAAAAGACATGCCCTCATGGGCTAAATATCATAACTTACACAAGATTAAGATCGAGTGGAATGTGATCATCTTGTGAAATATTTATCTACTATTTTAACGGATTTATGAAGATAAATAAAATATTTTGTGGGTCAGTCTAATACAAACTCATTGTAAATAATACTCTCACTTGCATGTCTCCACATGAATGATTTGGATCAAATCATTTGTAACCTTTATAAAGGGGGTCGTATCAATAGTGCTGCAAGGATAGGGCACCCAACCTTATCCATATACTATAGACTCTTTAGATTACTTCTTGAACATGATCCTCCTATATGTCAACTATATACTATTCAAGATTATATTAGTAACGTAGGATTTTTATAAAATGAATAGTAAAATTGCATATAAGAATATATTTTATAAATACTAAAATACAAGTTACAAGGCTTTAGGGCATAAATCCCAACAATCTCCTACTATGAGACATGCGTATCCTAGGTGTCACAATTGCACTTTTCAAGATCGGGTCAAGCGATTGTGTGGCACTTGCTTTAGCTCAACAAGCAAGTCAGCCGGGAAAAATCGAATTTCGTAGGCAACTTCGTCATAGGGTCTAGCCTCCACTCACGTTTCACGAGAAAATTAGTTTAAAAAACGTGAGAGAGAAAATATTTGAAAGAATCATTGTAGACAGCGGGTGCAAGAAAACTTGATTGCAAGAGCGTTTACAAAACTTGGTCTGGGGGAGGCATGACTACTTGGTCCCCCCTATAGTACATTTTGAAGAATTTCCACTATGGAAGGTGTAAATATCAAAAGTCGCGAGGAGTCACTCGCTTACAAAAATACAAGCAAATGCAAACAAACTTTAAAGCTAATTACATGGTGATAAAAACACGATGGTTGAGGATGGTTGGACAAGTGGCCATAGGCAAACGCGCCCTGGACAAGCATGCCCAAGACATTCTCCCCCACTTAAACGGTTGACGACCCTGTCAACTGACGACACTTGAAATCTTTGATCTTCTGCTTCCACGCCTCTAGGTCTTTAACTCGCTCCCAGCTGATTTCTGCATCGAGAAGATCCTTCCATTTGATGAAGAACTCTTGAACTCTTGAACTGGTCTTCCCACTTTTCTGGTTCTCTTAGTTAGAATCTCTTCTACTTTCTTATCTTCTTTGTTTTTTAAGTTGACGGCAGGTCGAATATCGACATTTCGTCTCGCATCATCTAAGTTGGGGTAGTAGGGCTTTAGGTTGCTTGCATGGACAACAAGGTGAATTTTCATCCATGAAGGCAACGCCACCCGATATGATATGTTCCCGACTTTCTTGAGTATTTCCACTGGTCCTTCATACTTCCTTACGAGTCACTGGTCCTTGTGGCTACGAAAACGAATTTGTTTTGTTCTCAGCTTGATGAGTACTTGGTCGCGTGCTCGAAACTCAAGAGGGCATTGCTTGCGATTAGCCCACTTCTTCATGTGTTTGGAGGCTTTCTCCAAGTAAGCTCGAGCAATCTCCAACGTATGTCTCCATTCCTTTGTAAAATTATGCGCTTGAGGGCTTTTTCCTGCATAAGGATGATCGATGATATGGCGCATTGAGGGTTGTCGACCGCAGACAACTTTAAAGGGGCTCTTTCCCGTTGACCAGCTCTTTTGACAGTTGAAGCAGCATTGGGCCACATCAAGCAACTGAACCCAGTTCTTTTGTGGAGCATCGCTAAAGTGGCCCAAGTATTCTTTGAGTAGACTATTGAATTTTTCAGTCTGGCCATCAGTTTGCGGGTGATAACTCGAAGATACAGGTTGGACCCAAGTATGGAGAAAAGTTACCGTCTCTGTCACTGACAATGCTCAGCGGCACTCCCCATAGCTTCACTATGTGTTTGAAGAACAACTGTGTTGTCAACTCGACTGAGCATTGCTTCGACGTTGGTATAAAAGTCGCATACTTGGAAAACCGGTCAATAACAACAAGGATGACCTCATAGTCTCCTACCTTGGGGAGGTGGGTGATAAAATCCATGGATACGCTCTCCCAAGGTCTTGATGGCACTGGTAGGGGTCGAGTAACCCTACTATCTTCTACTTTTCTACCTTGTCTTGTTGGCAAATAAGACAAGTCTTTGTATACTGCATTACATCGTCCCGCACACTTGGCCAGAAGTAGCCCTTCTTGAGTAGAGCAAACGTACGTTGCCACCTTGGATGACCTGCCCACAAAGTGTCGTGACACTCGTGGAGTAATTTCTTCCTCAAGTCGCCTACTCGCGGGACATACAATCGATTGCCCTTTGCTAGTAATAAGTCTCCCTCAACCCAAAACTGTCAAGTCTTTCCTGTCTTGGCTAGATTCATAAC
Source organism: Telfairia occidentalis (assembly GCA_026257165.2). Taxonomy (NCBI): domain Eukaryota; kingdom Viridiplantae; phylum Streptophyta; class Magnoliopsida; order Cucurbitales; family Cucurbitaceae; genus Telfairia; species Telfairia occidentalis. The sequence goes on along the minus strand of JAOANK020381748.1, from coordinate 7,917 downwards.
AGCTTGTGCAGAGGGGTCTTTCTTCAGGTATTCTTTAATGAGGTTGTGCATCGACCCATCAATCCTACTTGCATGGATATGTGCTAACATGCACAGGTCTACATGTTCCCCCTTTCTGCTCAATGTGTCAGTAGCCTGGTTGGCTCTCCCGACCTTATGCTCAAACTTGAAATCAAACTCAGCCAGGAATTCTTGCCATCGTGCTTGTTGCGATGTTAACTTTGGCTGACTAAAGAAGTGGCAGATGGCACTATTGTCAGTCTTGACCACAAAACAAGAACCCCGTAAATATTGTCTCCAAGCCCTAAGGCAATGAACCACAACAAGCATCTCTTTCTCAAATATAGTGTAGTTCCTCTCAGAGCTATTCAACTTGCGACTCTCGTAGGTGATCGGATGTCCCTCCTGAAGGAGGACACCCTCTAGCGCAAAATCCGAAGCATCAATTTTGACTTCAAATGTCTTTGTCACATCCACTAGTCCAAGAACTGGACTCTTCGTCATAGCGGCCTTTAGATCTTCAAAGGCGGCTTAACACTTGTTTGACCACTGCCAGGTCGTGCCTTTCTTCAACAACTCAGTTAAGGGGGTAACTCGCCTTGAAAATCCTTCAACAAAGCGGCGATAGTAGTTGACCAGCCCCAAAAAGGAACGTAACTCAGTCACGGAGGTGGGGATTCTCCATTCCTGAATGGATTTGACCTTATCGCTGTCCATGCCGATTCGGCCAAACTCGATCACATGCCCTAGGAAGTTAATACATTTTTTTAGCAAAAGTGCATTTCTCCCTTTTTATGTACAGTTGATTCTCTCTCAGCTTGTCGAAGATCAACCGAAGGTATATCTCATGCTCTTCCAGGGTAGGGCTGTACACCATTATGTCATCAAGGTAGACAACCACAAACTGGTCCAGGTATTCGTGAAAGACTTGATTCATCAATGTGCAAAACGTGGCTGGGGCATTCGTTAAACCAAATGGCATCATGAGAAATTTGAATGCTCCATACCTCGTCACACAGGTGGTTTTGGGTTCGTCACCTTCAATAATACGTACTTGATAATAACCTGATCAGAGGTCCAGCTTCGTGAAATATCTCGCCCCATGTAGTTGATCAAACAAGTCTAAAATAATAGGCAAGGGGTACTTGTTACGAACCATCACCTTGATCAAAGCTTGATAATCTATGAATAGTCCGAGGGTCCCATATTTCTTTTTCTGGAATAGAACAGGGGCCCTATATGGTGCTTTAGCAGGGCGGATGAATCCTGCATTCAACAACTCGTTTAGTTGCTTCTTGAGTTCAGCTAATTCGGAGGCGCCATTTGATATGCATTTTTCGCTGGAGGTTTGGCCCCTGGAACGAGTTCAATTTCATGGTCGATTCCTCATCGAGGAGGCAAGGTCTTTGGTAGGCCATCGGGCATTACATTAGTGTAGTCACATAGGACTTTCTGGATCTCAAAAGGGACAGGTTCTTCATTCATACTTTCTTTAATTACAGGGATGGCCATAAAGGTGGGTTCTTTGCGACTAAGTTCCTTCTTAAGCTGTAGAGCCGAAATCATCCTCACCCCACTAGGTTGTTGATACTAACAAGAATCACTGCGGGGTTATTGCTCGTGATGATCAAGCATTTGGCCAGGGGCATCTGGATGACCTTGTGTTCCAAGAGGAACTGCATTCCAAGTACTACATCGAAATCATCCATGCGAACTATGATCAGGTTGACATTCCCAGTCTAGTCCCCTAGTTTAAAGAGACTCTCTTCGAGATCCCCACAATTGGTAAGGCTTCAGAGTTGACAACCTTCATTTTCCCTCTGTCTTTTTCTACTTTCAACCCCAATCAGTAGGCTTCCTGCTCCGAAATAAAGTTGTGAGTCGCACCTGAGTCGTCCATTGTGCCTCTAGTAGGTTTGTGTTTATCACAACGTCAACAAACATGAGCCCTCTCTTGGACACATCCTTCTGTTTAGTAACTTTCCTCTAGATGGCCGACAAGAATTTCAGCGCACCCATCCTAGGAGTTTCATCGTCTTCTTCTTTTTCGACCTCAGTCTCTACCACAGATTCATTACAAGATTTCACTGAGGCTTGTAGGGTGGTGAGAGCAGCTCGATGCGGACATTCTGCTACCCGATGGGGTTATTTGCAAAGTAAACAAGATATTGGGTCATTACTAAAATCAAGGCCCTGAGGCCTATTGTCAGTAACTCCAGCCTTCGAGGCATTAGGCTTGAAGTTTTTACTTCCGGGGTTAGATGGAGGATTGGGCTTCCTCTACACTGTTGGGTCATTACTATAATCAAGCAACCGTTCGGCCGCAGCTAAGGCCGAAGCAAGGTCTTGAACTTTCTGCTCGTATAGTTTGGTCCTCACCCACGGTTTCACGCCTTCTACAAAATAGAACACCTTATCTTTCTCGGACATGTCGCGAATGTCCAACATTACTGCTAAGAATTGTTTCACATAATCTCGGATGGTTCCAGTGTGTTTCAATTCACGGAGCTTACGCCTCACAATAAACTCAACATTCTCGGGGAAATATTTTGCTCTACGTTGCTTCTTCAACTCTTCTCAGGAATTGATCGTGCACAAGCCACTTTGTATGTCGTTGACCTTAGATCTCCACCACAGCTTTACATCGTCGGAGAGATGCATGGTGGCTAGGGTCACCTTTATTTCTTCATAATCTATCCCAATAGCCTTAAAATACTGTTCTACGTCAAAGATGAAAATTTTGAGCTCTTTTGCATCCCGATTCCCATTGAAGGTCTTGTGTTCAGGGATCTTAAACTTGTTGTACCCCACATAAGCTTGGTTCAGAGCCTGGTTCCCCACGGCTCGCATGGTCAAGTTAACTCGAGTGTTAATTTCAATTATCTCGGCCTTCATGGCCCTTAATTCTTCGTTGAGGTCACTCATTAACTGCAGCATGGTCTTGTGTGCATTATCCAGCTCTTCGACACGTCCCTCAATGTACGCGATAGAGCTCGTGGAACTGTCTCCACGTTCGAAGCTACCAGATCGTGTAACATGATCCTCAAGGTTGTCAACCCTCAGGGTGAGTTTCTGTATAGGCAACCCATCCACTCGGGCATTTACATCGTCGATCTCGCCAGCTTTTTACGAGATCTCTTCCATTCGGCCTTCTCGTTACCAAAGCGTATCAGGGATTTCCCTCAAGAATAGCAAATGTTCTTCAATCTCTACCATTCAGTCAACATGAGCCTTGCCTAGTTGCTTGGGCGAGGCCATGGTTGCGGTCTTTTGAATCCGAGGAGCTATCTAAGCTCTGATACCACTTGTCACAATCGCACTTTTCAAGATCGGGTCAAACGATTGTGCATCACTTGCTTTAGCTCAACAAGCAAGTCAGCCAGGAAAAATCGAATATCGCAGGCAACTTCGTCATAGGGTCTAGCCTCCACTCACGTTTCATGAGAAAATTGGTTTAAAAACGTGAGAGAGAAAACATTTGAAAACATCATTTGAAAGAAGCATTGTAGGCAGCGGGTGCAAGAAAACTTGATTGCAAGAGTGTTTACAAAGCTTGGTTGGGGGAGGCATGACTAATTGGTCCCCCCTATAGTACATTTTGAATCATTTCCACTATGGAAGGTGTAAACATCAAAAGTGGCGAGGAGTCACTCGCTTAAAAAAATACAAGCAAATGCAAACAAACTTTAAAGCTAATTACATGGTGATAAAACATGATGGTTGAGGATGGTTTGGACATGCGGCCATAGGCAAACGCGCCCTGGACAAGCATGCCCAAGACACTAGGCACTTGAATGAAAATGAAAAACATAAACCGGAGAAACAGGGGCCTGAGAAGAAATTTGATGAGAAGAAGGATGAAAAGAAAGTTGTTGAGAAGAAGAAGGACAGAGCATAGACACCGAGTACAGGGAAGTATTCTGATTCCTTTCCTATTGATTCGAGTTGAATCCTTTATCCTCAGAGATACATGAAAAACATATAGATGGTCAATTTACCAAATTCTTAGACATTTTTAAACGATTACCTATTAACATTCTTTTTGCAGATGCTCTAGAGCAAATGCTAAACTAAATCAAATTCGTGAAGGAAGTGTTGTCTAAGAAGAGGAAATTTAGGCAGTTTTAGAGGGTAGATTTGATAGAGCAGTGCAATGCTATACTACAAAAGAAGCTACAAAGAAACTTAAAGATCCAAGGAGTTTAACTATTCTCTATACCATTGGTAGCTTAGAGATTATCTGTGCCTTATGTGATTTTGGTGCATCTATTAATCTTATGCCTTTGTCTATTTTCAGGAAGTTGAACATAGGGCATGTACAACCAACTACCATCCGTCTACAGCTAGTCGATGGATCGGTACCCAAAAGGTATAGTAGATGATGTGTTAGTAAAGGTTGACAAATTCATTTTTTCTGCAGACTTTATAGTTTTGGATATGGAAGAGAACTTAGAGATGCCCATCATATTGGGAAGATCGCTCTTGGCCACTGGAAGGGCCTTGATAGACATCCAACAAGGTAGCCTAACCTTATGGGTAAATGACGAGTGAGGTAAACTTCGACATTTATCGAGCTCTAGCCCTCCTGAGGTAAGTACATGTTGTAAGTTGGATGTTGGGGAGAATGGTTGTGCTGAAAATGTTAATTTTGAAACTTCTGATGTGTCTAATAAGGGGAAAGGCATACTGAACCCCACTTGTGGTAGTTTAGGTGTTTTAAATGAAAATGTGCATGTTTCCCCTATTGTGAAGTCTATTGTTGAGAATCTGCATCCTGCTTCAAATGTTGTTTGTCATCATGTTGAGAATATTTATGTGTCTGCTGACTATGAGAAATTTGTTTGAAAGCTGAGCCTCCTGATTTAAAATTGAAACCCTTGCCCACACATATTAGATATGCATATTGTGGTTCTTCTACTTATGTTGTTATACCTGCTAGTGTGCTCAAGGTAGAGGAAACTGTTTTCTAGCAGGATTAAAAATGAATGTGGGAAGGAGGCTAGGTGGGTCTAGGACATGGTTGTGAAAGAATGAGTGATTTGATGTCTTGTCCAGCTGGGGACGTTAAATCAAGCGCTTATTGGGAGGCAACCCAAGTTTCTTTCCTTTCTTTTGTTGAGTTGTTTGCTGTAAGTTAGTTGCTTTCCCTGTTTCTCATGAAATTTTGCATACATTTCTCTCTTTTTTAGGAGTCATAACTCAACTGTACTCAGTCCACTTGCCTGTCGTGTTATGGACCATCTCACACTCCAGGCTAGTACCTATTACTTTCTTTACTTTGTCGTTTTTGTTCATACATTGAGAACAATGCATGTTTTTAAATTTGGGGTAGGGGTGTTGTTTTCGTGTGTGTAGGTGAATAAAATCACACAAATAAAATGTGCAAGTGTACACAGTCCGTAGCTAGTGATAAGTATTTTTATATCGCATCCACTAGGATTAGGAGTAGATTTTAACCTATTAAACTTTGCTCCCTTAGCGAATTCAAGGTAACAAAAAGGATGATTGTTGGCTATTTTTATAACTAATGATGAATCAATAAAAATGACAGAATGATAAGAATACTAAGGCGGTTGTAACGATATAAATAAATGGTTTTTGATTAAGGTAACATGCTAATTTTCTTGACATAGAATGCTGAAGCAAAAGAATTGCAAGATCAATTCAAGCAACAATAGTCTTTCTGAATCCTTCCAGATCTCTCAGATTTCTTAAGTTAATTTCTACTAACTTATATGAGTTAAACTTGTTGTTTCAGTGCATTAGATGAGTGATTATTCCTAACCTCCCCACTTAGTCAGAAACTAACCTAATCTTAGAGGCTAATGTGTTTTACAAGAAATCTATTCCTCACGTCTTCTTTCAAAGCTTAGAGAAGATATCTATGCATGTTGGCCAAGCAGACATAAATGTTGAACAATGAGAACACTTATAAAACAAATCAATCCAACAAGCTTTTACTTCAAAACTAGAATCAGTTCAATAACATCTCCCTTAATCCTCACCCAAAGGTGATTAGTTCATGCTAACGTAAAGAAAATATAGCTACATAAATTCAAAAAATAGTAAAGGAAAACATATTGCAAAAACTTCTTTAGAATTGTAGAATCGAAGTCTTCAAGGATGTTGTGAATATAATCACTTCTCTCCTTTAACCTCCACGAAGTTCTTCTTCTTCAACTGTTCTTTTTTGGAAAACAAAACCACAACTTCGAAGGAAATTCTGAACTTAAGCTCTAAAAACAGAAACGTAGAACATGAAAACTATTTTTAGAACTCTCTAAATCTTAATTCGCGACTACTCCTTTGGGTGACATCTCTTTGTAATTATAAGCTTCCTTGAGTGATTAGGAGACTTATTAGGACAAATCGTCCATGTGGCTTGCATATAACGGTCGATGGTATTCGCAAAAGATAAGATTGTTTCCATATTTGAATTTTGTATATTTTCACGCAGATTCTGTTTGTCCATTTTGTTGGATAAATGCTCGATCAATTCTTTTGCTATTTTAATGTTCTATCAATTTCCTGCTCAACAAAAGACCTAGAATCAATAGCAATTAAGTACAATTTCCCTTAATTCTATTCTAACGCTCTCTTAAATATTATGTTGCAATAGTCTGAAGATTCTCCAAAGTCATGTAAGCAAAACAAAGATAATTCAAGTAGTTTCTTCATGAATCAAAGGCAAATCACTTCAAGAATAATATGAATTTATCCTAAAAGACTCCAAATAATCCTCTTTTGGAGAGTTATCACGTGTCTTGAGTCCGTGTGCTAATAGGATAGATTTGTGAATTGTGTGCTGAGCTCTTGAAAATTATGGCTATTTGATGATTTTGATGATTGTTGGAATTTTGGATAAATTTTTTTGATTTGATTGACTGATACGATTGATTGATCGCCTGACCATGTGCTAAATAGTACAACTGTTGATGCTTGCATGCTGAGGACTGTGACTTTTCATGATTTGTTGTGGTGTGTGTATGAGTTGAAATAAGGAAATTAGTAGGTATACTTTTGATGTGAGTTATGTTTGAAATCCTTTTTTAAATCCCTTGTATTTTGAGCACGTAGTCTCCCTGTTCAGAGTCCTGAAGGCTTAGAGTGTTGTTAATGAGGTTGGACTTTGGATGTCTCAAAATAGTTTGATTGTTGGATAGTGAAGTTCTAGGTTAAGTAGCTTATGTTGAAAAAATAATGTTGTGCTGAAAAACAAAAGTCTAAAGAGGTTATTCCATCTTTCCTGTTGTGCCTAGAAAGTGAGTATTGTCCTAAGATAGATGGGCTACGCGTAGTTCGATACTCAACACCTAGAAAGTTGGGGTAAGCCAGAACGAAGGTGATACAACCTTCTCTTCTAGCAAGGAAGAAAAAAGAAAAGAGCATAAAAAAAAATTGAAAAAAAGGAAGAAAAAGAAACATTTTCATTAAGCTACCTTAAGTTAGAAACCTTCACATGAGAATGATTTAGGGACAGAGTACGGGAAACTTTAGAAAAGCATCATTTAATACACTCCGGGCTTGTAAGAACTAGAATGAGATGGGCTTGCAAACACACACAAGGGAGGATAAGAATCAGCCTTCGACTTTCTTACTGATCGAATGCGCATGAGCATTTCTTTTATTTTGCTCATTACTTGTCACTATGCATTGAGTTAGAAGTCTGAAGCATGCTAGTATGGAGGTTCTTTTTATGTATGTTGTGTTTTATTTTTGCTCGTGACTAGCAAAACTCTATTTGGCTTATCCCCACTTTTTAGGTGTTGGATATCACAATATGAGTGATACGTCTATCCAAGGGCCAAACTTACTCTCTTTTCGCATGCTGATCGTAGTCCATTGCGTTCCGCAAGTGTACGGGTCAAGTTGTAATATAAAACGGCCTAAGAGGCCGAGTATCGTCCTCTGGGAATC
>JAOANK020381545.1:0-13926 GCA_026257165.2 Telfairia occidentalis | reverse complement strand
ACACAACTCAATCCATAGGAAAATCTTTGGAATGCTAAACAAGTTGCATAAATATTTTATCTTTGAAAATAAAATAATCGACCCAAACAGGTTAGCATTTAATGGAGAAGTTTGGGATAATAAACTTTAATGGTGGTTATGTGCCTATTAATCGATACAGAAGGCAAAGGGAAAAACAATCAACACCATATTTTCTTCAGAAATTTGCTTCAAGAGTTGTTTTAGAAATGTAATTTCACAAAAGTCCAATTGTTATATTTACACATATAGCTACCCAGATTTCAACCGCATTTTTACTTACTAAAATACCCTTATTTATTAATATTATCTATTTAAATATATGATTTTGTATTCAATTTAAAATTCTACATATATGGCAATCTTTTAATTCAATCATTAATTATTTGAATTTCAAATTTGGAATCTTCAATAACATATACTATTTTAGAATTAATAATTAGATTAATCCGATATTTCCTAAATTAATTATTCAATTAATTCTCTAATATCCCGTTTGATAACCATTTACTTTTTGGTTTTTAAAAATTATGCTTGTTTTCTCACAATTTCTTAATCATACTTTTCATCTTTCCTAAGTAAATAATTGAATTCTTTTTCAAATTCTAAAAACAAAAACAAGTTTTTAAAAATTACTTTTTATAGTTTTCAAAATTTGGCTTAGATTTTGAAAACACTTTTAAAATATAGACAACGAAACAAAAAACATAAATAGGTGCATGTAGTGTTTATAGGCTTAATTTTCAAAAACCAAAAACCAAATGGTTATCAAATAGGGCCTAAATAATTAGGTTTGTTTTTGCTCCCTGTACTTGTCGCCAAAGGTTCCTTTCGTTTTTGTTCTTGTTGCCGATTACACCAAGCATCATACACGATTTCGTTCACATTTTCATCCACATTTAACGATTCAATCTTCCCCAAAAGAATGCCAACTGATCGCTTAATAGTATCTCTCCTTAATTATTATACAATCATTTAATATTTTTTCTCATTTAAATTACTCCATACTTTCTTAATTTATCTTCTTTAAATTATTCCATCACTTTATTATAAATTTGAATTTCAAAAATATATTATTTAATTATTACACAAAATATTTGTCTTAAATGTTAAATTCATTTTATATTTTTCATTCATTAAACATTAAAAACATAATTAAACTATTTTATATTTTCCATTTTAGGTTTTTCTATTATTTTCTCTATTTTCATCTTCTTCCCCCATATCAATTTTGGTTCAAGTTCAATTGTGGGTTCATTCATATTAAATAGAGATTTGTGATTTCAGCTTTATTTTAATTACACCTTTTATCTTTTTGCTTCTTCTGCAAGCTAGCATATGAGACAATTTTTTTTTAATGCCTAAAATGGTTAAAGTAGATAGTTTGTAAATCACTTATGATTTTAAAGTAAGTGTATATATTACATATGCTTCTTCTTATGGAATGTATATACATATTTTATTATAGTTAATTTGATAGATATATAAACTATGTATATATTTATCAATAGTCGACATTGTATATATGAGATTAAATGCACGTTCTCAATATGGAAAGGGAGGATGAGATATGTATTTTATATTTTTTTACCGTTAAAATGGTGAAGATCAAAATGGTGTCTAACAATAAAGAGAGAATAAGAAGTAGTAAAATATTGAATATTTCAAGAAACACTAGAGATAAACTTTCTTTAATCTTGTTTTCCATTTTATCTTCACCATTTTACCGGTTGCAAATTAAAATATATTGATTAGTTTATACATTCCATTATAACCTTTTATACAACATTTTAAGTAACACATAAATACGTGGTATATGTAATGTTAGAGGGTGAGCTCAACTTTAGAACAACCCAATGTTAGGGCCAATTGTGGTTGGGCTTGGGGGCACAACCCATTAGACCCAAGGAGGGTAAGAGGCAAAGGGGTGCTAGTGGGCCAACTTCTGCAAGGGCCGAAAAGGCTACTCTAAGTGAGGCCTGCCTGAAAAGGAAGCAAGACGACCCTTCAGCCCAAGCCTCTACCTAAAGCCGCAAAGATAGCTTCGACAGAACCTTTGTGATATTGTAAATAACCTTATTTCGACAAGCTAATCTCTTTTTACAATGGGTAATTATCTTTAGAAAGTCTAACTGACTAATTAGTTAGTTGAGAAAATTAAAAGGCTATCATTTTCAATAGTCTTGAGTTTGTTAGTAACATTTGTTAGTTGGTTATACTATAAATATTTAGTAAATAGGTTGTAAAGGATTGATTAATTAATAAAAATTTTCCTGATTCTTTGATCTACATTAGTTTTGGTAGCAGAGCACCTCGTTGAATGGCCTTGATGGCCGGCAAAAGAAACCCACCACCTGTTGGTGATGATACAACTCACACTGATCAAAATCTCCCTAATCCACCTTTTGTTCTCTCTCCCAAATCCCTAATTCAAAGGGTAATACATGTTGAAGAATTCTTGGAGAATGTGAGAGCACAAGTCACGAAAATGCACCAACTAATGGGCACCACGGCCCTACAATTAGAACAACTAAACCTATGCTTACCTATTGTTGGCAACTAAAGAAAATTAGCAGGGAAGATAGGACATGAATTTAGGAAGACAGTTTGGCCAAATTTCCAACAAGAGGATTTGAAGAATTGCGTCAATATGTCCAAGAACACCCAAGAATTATGTTTAATCAACAAAGATATCAAGAACCTAGAATTGAAGGACTAAGATTTTAAGAATTGGATAGTTCCAACAATGAAGAAGAAGTATTTCCACAACCTGGAGTAGATCATCGTTGGTTAGAAGGCCAAAACCACAACTAGCAGTACTGCATAGGGGATTCTGATTTTAAGCTGAAGATTGATTTACCTACCTTTAATGGAAAGCTCAATCTTGAAGCATTTTTAGATTAGATCGAAGAGGTAGAAAATTTCTTTAATTATATAGAAACTCCAGATGCAAAAAATGTTAGATTGGTGGCACTCAAATTAAGAGATGGCACGCCTGCTTGGTGGGAGCAATTGAAAACTAATAAGAGGAAGTTTCGGAAAAGATCTGTCTTAACTTGGCCAAAATGAAGAAACTCATGAAAAATCGATTCCTTCCCAATAATCATGAGCAACTTCTATACAAATAATACCAACATTTCCACCAAGGAACATGATCCATAGCGGACTACACGAAAGAGCTACATAGGTTGAGTGCTCGAATAGCCTTATGGAATCTGAAAACCACCACATTACTAGGTGTGTGGATGGGCTTTGCAGAGATATTAAGAAGAAAGTAAGCCTACAACCCATCTATTACCTTACAGATGCTGTAACCTTAACCATTACTATTGAAGAACAAAGAGAGCAAAAGACCAATCTGCAAGCAAGTAAGAAACCAACATGGGAGAAGACTAACCAAGGCTTTCGTAGAAGCAAGTGGGAGACACAAAGAAACTACCAGTAAGGTAGCACATCTACTAGCAAACCTAAAGAACACTTGGGCACGAAGACAACAACTAATGACGGTACATGATAGCACTCTAACAAGTGCTATTTTAGTGCCTACATTATTGAGGTTTTGTGGGATTTTAGGTGTACTTTGATGTAATTATTGTTGATTTTGTAGGAACCGAGTATTTAGAGGTGAAAATAAAGATTCAGGTCGGTTTGGGTTGAAAAACGAGCCTAAGATGAGCTAAAACAGAATGAAGAAATGTGGCCTAAATGAGTGCAGACCAGAGAGGCAACGTTGAGACGCTATCATTGGGCGTTTCAACGCCAAATCTGGAAAATCTTCATCTGAAAGTGACTAGCGTCGAGACGCCGCTCAACAGCGTCGCGACGCTGTTGAATGGAGCCCCATGGCTACGCAGTCGTGCGCACAGTGCGCACATTAGAAGCACAACGCGTGCGCACATCAGAAGCACGCGTGCGCCTGCCCTCGACGCTCCCTCGATGCTGTCGGCAAACAGTATAAAAACATTATTTTGCAATTAGGGCTAGAGAGAGTGATTTTTGGGTGCGAAATTTGATGGGATTCGATTGAAACTGACAATGGTTACTGTTCTGAAAGATTAGAGGGGTCTCAGGGTGCTCGGGATTGGGTTTTCTCACTTCAAAAAGCATGCCCATGGCAGAAACGACGTGGAATTCATCTGTGGGTTTTCTCTTCTATTTCATTTTTAGTTTCTTGACTTTTCTGTGAGATTTTCTGGACTTATTCATAATGTATAGCAGCTGATTTACTTGAGTTTTAGGGTGTTGAGATTTTAAAGACCCATTAAATTTGTTAATTCTTTATTGAATGCATTGAATTTCTTGCTTGCTTTTCAAATTCTAGCATTAATTACTTTGCAATTAAGTGGCCATTGATTGTTGAGTACTAGCATTTATTACCTTGCTCGAGAGAGAGGGTGATAAATTAGGCCTTGGAATTTGAACACGAATTCTTGTATGCACGAGAGTGATAGGGGAGTGTGTGAGGTTGTTAACGAATATTTTGTTTCCAATTGTTAGTTTAAATGCAAGAAATTGAATTAGGCTAATTAATTGAGGGTGGTTGAGCTCGAGAGAGAAAACCCAAACTAATGAAATTCTAGACTTAGGAGAAAAAGTAAAGAAAATGCATTCCAATAATTAATTGATTTTTTAATTGGGTCGATAAAAACACCAACACCCTAGAACTGCCTTTCCTTCGATTTTATTCACCCGTTAGCTTGCATTCTTTATTGTTTTATTAATCTTACTATTGCATGACCTTGGAACCCCTAGATAAAATCGAAAGAATTTTTGATAACTAGGAAAATTAAAGAACACGATTCCCTGAGGACGATACTCGGCCTCTTGGACCGTTAATACTACGATCGACCTGTACACTTGCGGTAACGCTTTATTGGGCCTGATAAGTACAACTATTAAAACAACAACTAATATTTATAACTGTTCTAATCTTGGAAAATGTTTCAGGTGTAGCCAATAAGGCCACCTTTCCAATGATTGCCCACAAAGAAAATCTATAGCCATATTGGATGCACACAAAGATAATGCACTAGAGGAAGATGAAATCGAATAAGAGAGTGTGACATACACTAAAGCTGGTGAAGGAGACCAATTATCATGCGTACTCCAAAGAGTCTTGTTAACACCAAGCAAGGATATACATCGTCAAAGGCACTCACTCTTCCGAACAACATGCACCATTAATGGTAAGGTTTGTAATATTATTATAGATAGTGATAATAGTGAAAATATTGTATCTCGAAAACTAGTCCAAACTTGCACCTCAAATCCGACCCCATACCCAAGTCCATACAAGGTAAGTTGGATCAAGATAGGCGACGGGGTCTAGGTAAGTGAAATCTATACAAGTCCTTTGTCTATTGACACTAACTATAAAGATCAAATATTATGTGATGTTCTAAAGATGGATCCATGCCACATCCTATTGGGTCGACCTTGGCAATATGACATGCCATTCATAAAAGATGTGAAAATACATACGAATTTCATTGGATGGGCAAGAAGATCATTTTACTCCTAGTGACCTAAGACATGGACTAGAGAGAACAAGGAAAAATGAAAAATGCAAATAGATATCACTTTTTATTATTTTGGGACAAAAAGAATTCAATATCACAGAGGAGGATGAAGTATGGGCTCTAATTCATAAAGGAGTAAAAGAGAGTGAAACCGAGACACCAATGCAAAGCCAAAATCGAGAGTTACTCTAAAAATTTCTAACTTTAACAAATTCTCCAACCACGTTACCCCAATTACGAGACATACAACATCAAGTTGACCTAAGTCCCAAATCCAGTCTCCCAAACCTTCCCCATTACCGAACGAACCCCAAATATAGCATCCTTCAAGAGCAAGTACAAGAACTCTTGGATAATGGGCACATACAACCTAGCTTAAGCCCTTGCACTGTACCAGCCCTATTGACACCAAAGAAAGAAGGTTCTTGGCGCATGTGCATAGATAGTAGGACCATCAACAAGATCATGATAAAGTATCGTTTCGCTATTCCTCGATTATCTGACTTGCTTGATCAATTAAGCGGTGCAAAATATTTTTTGAATATGGATCTTAGGAGTACTTACCATCAAATTCGCATAAGGTCAAGAGACGAATGGAAACCAGCCTTCAAAACGAATTTTGGACTATTCGAATGACTAGTAATGCCCTTTGGACTATCCAACGCTCCAAGCACCTTTATGCATCTCATGAATTAGGTTTTCCAACCTTTTCTTAATAAATTTATCGTTGTCTACTTTGATGACATCCTAATTTATAGTAAAATAACCCAAGAACACTTAGAACATCTCATGTTGCTATTTCATGCTTTATAAGAAAATCAACTTTACATCCATTTGAAGAAATGTTGATTCCTTACTAACAACATTCTTTTTCTTGCTTTATAATTAGTGCAAAGGGGATTGTTGTAGACCCCTCTAAGGTTACTACTAAAAAAAAAAAAAGATGAAGAAAACTAGCCAACCCCAAAAAGCGTGCGTGACATTCAAAGTTTTCTTGATCTAGCATCTATCGAAAATTCATAAGAAATTTTAGCACAATTACTGCCCCACTTACAAATTGTTTAAAGAAGGAAAATTTCTAATGGAATCTAGAACAAACTGAGAGTTCCACCTTAAACATAAACTTTGTTTTACATCTGTCCTCACATTACCAAACTTCGATAAACCATTTGAGGTTGCTATAGATGCATTGGGATTAGGCATAGGTGCTGTACTTTCACAAGAAGATCATCATGTAGAATATTTTAATGAAAATTGAGCATTCCTAGACAAAAATGGAGTACCTATGAACAAGAATTGCTATGAACAAGAGTTGTATTCCCTTGTAAGAGCTCTAAAACGATGGGAACATTATTTGGTAGGAAGAAAGAGTTTGTCTTATTCATGGACCATTATTCTCTCAAATTTTTACACACTAAAAAACATATCAATAGAATGCATGCTAGGTGGATCACTTTTATACCAAAGTTTGATTTTCTTATAAAACACAAGGCTGGCCATTCCAACAAAGTTACTGATGCTTTATGCAGAAAAAACAACATGCTTACTCTTCTAAAAGGAGAGGTTGGCTTTTGATAATCTTTCAGCAACCTATGGGGATGATTCCGACTTTAAAATAGTATGGTTTAATTGTATACAATATGTTGCTTCTAATTATTTTTACAATGTAGATGGTTTTTTTTATGTAAAGAAGATGCCCTTTGCATACCACACACAACTTTACTTGAAGTACTCATTAAAGAAGCCATTCCAATGGTTTAGCAAGCCATTTTGGGAGAGACAAAACCATAGACCTTGTCACTAACAGATTCTTGTGGCCATAACTTCGCAAGGATGTAACTAATTCTGTTAAAATGTGTTATGTGTGTTAGGTTACTAAGGGGCAACATCAAGATACGAGACTCGCCTCTCCCAATACCAAAATCTATTTGGGAATACCTCTCTATTGATTTATTCTTGGACTCCCTAAAACATAGCATGAGTATGACTCAGTAATGGTAGTTGTAGACCGATTTAGTAAGATACCACATTTCTTATCATGTAAAAAAACATCTGATGCTGTCTATGTTGCCAACATATTTTTTAAAGAAATTGTTCACCTTCATGGTATTTCAAAGACTATTGTTTTTGATAGAGATGTTAAGTTCCCAAGTTATTTTTGGAAAACCCTTTGGAAGAAATTTGATACAGGTTTGTAGTTTAGTACAACGAGTCATCCTCAAACGAATGGACAAATATAGGTGACAAACAGAACTCTTGGTAATCTAATTTGATGTTTAAGTGAAAACAAGCTAATGTAATGGGACCTCACACTTACACAAGTAGAAGTTTCCTAAAATCTCATGCAAAATCGGTCCATAGGAAAGTCCCCCCTTGAAATTGTTTATATTAGATTCCCTCACCTAACTATGGACTTTGCCAATCTTTCATCTAATGTTGATATTAATGATGAAGCCAAAACAATGGTAGAAAGAGCCATTGAATTACACAAAGAAGTCCATCAACATCTTGAAAAACAAAAATTCAAAATACAAAGAACAAGTTGAGTAGCAGCGACAACCCAAATATTTTGAGAAGGGTGATCTAGTTATGGTACATTACGAAAATCTCGCCCGCCAGCTGGTTCTCATCCCAAACTACATCTATAGAAGATTTGAAATTTCTAAATACTTGAAAAATATGGAACCAATACTCAAAAATTTGACTTCCAACTAAATACAAAATCATCCCTACATTTAATAATGTTGCAGAATTGATATTCTACAATGCGCTAGATAAATTCAATTTGGCTTCCTAACTAAAGGTTGAGTTATATCTTTTAGGGGGATGAAATTGATGAAGAAATGATATTGTAAATAGTCTTGTTTCAATAGGCTATCTCTTTTGACAGTGGGTAATTATCTTTAAAAAGTCTAATTGACTAATTAGTTAGTTGGGAGAATTAAAAAGGCTGTCATTTCCAATAGTCTTGAGTTTGTTAGTAAAAGTTGTTAGTTGGTTATCCTATAAATACCTAGTAAATAGGTGTAAGGGATTGATTGATTAATAAAATATTTCTTGATTCTTTGATCTACGTCACTTTGGATCAGGTGGGTTGACAAAATCCCCCACCGCTTCTTTATTTAATGGGAGAACTTCACCCATTAGAGCTAAGCAAATAATACTTTGATCCCTAGCCATATTACATCTAAAACTTTTATTAACTTAAGATTAAGAGTATACTAGGCAGGCCGAATCACACTGATGCGAGGACTGTGGAGTAACTAATCTCGATACGTCGTCTCTCCCAAACTCTTGCATCAACATTTTACGTCATTTGTAGGAAGCATAAAGAGA
Source organism: Telfairia occidentalis (assembly GCA_026257165.2). Classification (NCBI taxonomy): domain Eukaryota; kingdom Viridiplantae; phylum Streptophyta; class Magnoliopsida; order Cucurbitales; family Cucurbitaceae; genus Telfairia; species Telfairia occidentalis. The sequence goes on along the minus strand of JAOANK020381545.1, from coordinate 5,053 downwards.
AGCTGTTGCTGCACTACTTCATCTGTGAGTTATGCAAGGGAGCCACTCTACCTCTCGGGGGGCGACCTCTACCATGATCAAATCCATAGAGGCCTTACCCCATTAAGGAAGGGGGTGGAGCTCCACCAAAGGTTGACGGCCCCCAGGTTCGAGCTGAGACCACTGTACGAGGTAGGAATTTTTGTGCGACCCTAACCTTGTGGAGGTCAAGTAAGGTCAATGTCGACCTACAGGCCTAAGTAAAGGGAATGTAGGAACAGGTCCTCGACCTTTAAATTGACAAAGGACCCACATGGGGACCTAGAATCGGGAGCATCCACGAACCCTAGCAATCGCCCTGATTCAAGAGAATTAGCCTTGCCCTACGCGATTTAGGAACTATGGGAGCCCCTCGAGGAGGAGAGGCGTACGACCCCGACAAGTTACATTACGCCACGCCCCCTCCAAGACGAGACTCCCACCAAAGGACCTTAAGAGCGTATTAAACGCCAAGTTAGTTGACCTGTGGGCCAAGATGAATGAAATGATAAAGAAAACACACGACCTTCTAGTGGAGTGATCAAGAGGAGGCTAGAGGAAATTGCTTGGTTGTAGACTCCCCCGACAACTCCTGAAAGGATGAAATGGCCAAAATGGAGGAGTTAAGAAAAGAAATATGGGAAAAGTTCCTCAATGAAGCTGGAGGCGCTCAAGGGACTACAAAACAGTTGCTCCAATTCGATCGAGAACTCTTCATGCTAGATATTATGGGAGCTGTCCACCTCGAAAAGATGAAGATCCCAACAACAGACAAATATGATAGTTTTGCCGATGCGATGGAGCACGTGGATGCCTTTAATCAGTGGATGGATATCCAGGGTGACGGGATCTCATTAAGTGTCGTGCTTTGATCTAACCTTCACTGGCTTCGCTCATAGTTGGTATAGAGGGCTCGCGGAAGGTACTGTGTCATTCTTTCTTAGCCTTCCTACTATGTTTGTAGACTAGTTTTTGAATGGTTAATCAAAGGAAGGAGTCTCTCTGTGAGTACCTTGCAAAGTTCAAAGTCGAGTACCTGAGAGTGGATTTCTACTTTGATGACACCGCTTGTATGATCTTCATGCAAGGTCTTCGTAACCCTAAACTATTGACGTCACTGGGAAAAAACCCTGAGACAACTTTTACGGAGATCATGGCACGAGCTCAAAAGTTTGTCGTCGTAGAAGAACACGTGGTAGCTCAGATGGTGAAACGTGGAATGGTCACCACCCCAACCATGACCCCTAACAAGGGAAGAACGTAGGATAGTAACACTCGAAGATAACTGCAGCTTGGTCCCACCTTGTTTGATAAGTTAGGTAATAGGCCACGATTTGAAAGACCTGAGCAATACACACTGAGAAAGGCCCCGTCAACGTGTTATTGGCTGAGATAACCAATACGGAAGAAGGAAACTTGTTGCGTCTTTAAAAAATGAAGCAGGACATTGATAAGTGGGACTAGAGCAAGTATTATAAGTTTTTTTTTTCTAGATCACGGGCATGAGACGTCTGAGTGGCGCGACTTGAAAGACTAGGCCGAGTTGCTAATTCAACAAGGCTATCTAGCTGAGTTTGTGGAGCCCCTAATGGCAGAAGAAGGCCGTGAGATCGACCTTCCAGACATGACAACCAAGTCGGGCACTAGAGCTGCACGGACGGGTCCCCATGAAAGGAGAATCATCTGGCCAAAATTTTGTCCATATTTGGAGGGACCATAGGGGGATCGTTGGGAAATAACTAAGAATCTCTAGCAAGAGAAACCTCGAGGAGCTCGTTTGTAGCGGAGGTATGTGCAGTACGACTGATAGAGCCCCATCACCATCAATTAGCTTCGTTGAAGAAGAAGCAGCGATGCATCACCAACCGCACAATGATGCTTTTGTAGTTGCAATTGAGATCGGCCATGTTCTTACCCATCGAGTACTTATCGTTAGAGGGAGCTCGACAAATGTCCCCTCCCTGGCCACGATGAACAAACTCGAATGGAATAAAAGCAAGTTAAAAAGGTGCCCCACACCCTCGATAAGATTCTAGGTAAAATGGCTCATGTTAGAGGGCCAAATCGAGCCACCTCTCTCAGTAGGGACGACCTCCTACCAAATACAGCTAACTGTGGACTTTGTCGTAATTGATGACTTGATCATGTACAATGCTATTTTGGGGCGCCCACCATCCACAAACTTAAAGTGGTACCCTCACTTACCACCAGGTAATGACGTTCCCTTACCTCAAGGTACATGAATGGTTCGGGGCCACTAGAGAGCTTCTCGAGAGTGCTATGCTATGGCCATGAAAGAACCTAAAGTCGTCTGCATGCTCTTCGCTGAAGGCCAAAAAGAGCTTGAGGATGCCCAGTGGGAAGCTCAAAACCCACATGACCTGACCCACGAAGTAGGATGGAGGTCTAAGTAAAGTGAAGAGCTAGTTAAGGAGCTCGAGACCATCGACCTAGGTAGGGATCGACAGGTGCATATCGAGACCTACCTCCGTTTAGCTGATTGAAGTGCCTCATCCATTTCCTTCAAGAGAACTTAGATGTCTTCGCCTAGGCTTACAGAGAGTTGACTGACAAAGATTCCAAAATTATAGTTCACCACTTGAGTATTGACTCCGCCTTCTAGCAAGTACAACAAAAAAACTAGAGTGTGGACATCGAGAAAAGCACAACCGTCCCTCCCACGGTGGAAAGGTTTCTCCAAGCAAGGTCTATAAGGGAGGTAACGTACCCTGATTGGTTATCTAATGTGGTCCTAGTCAAGAAACCCAACGACAAGTGGCGGGTATACATCTAGTTTACAAACATCAGTAAGGCATGCCCGTAGTACAACTTCTCCTTGCCTCAAATTGACCAACTGGTTCATGCCACTGTTGGCCATGAGCTGTTGACTTTAATGGATGCCTACTCAGGGTACAACCAAATCAAGATGTATCCACCAGACCCATCCATCACGTATCAGGGCACTTATTGCTATAAGGTGATGCTCTTCGGATTAAAGAATGCCGATGCCGTTTACCAGTGCATGGTTGTTGCTTGTGCAGAGTGAAGTCAAAATATGCAATGATAACTACATTAAGGTTGTGCAAGTGTATACAGTCAGCAACAAGTGATAAGTATTTGTATTGTCTCCAAATGGATTAGTGTTAGATTTCAACTTATTAATTCAATCTTTTAGTGAACACACAAGTAACCAAGTAAATGATTGTGATTTTTGTATTAACTAATGATGAACTAAATTAAATGATAGACTAAAAAGAATACTTTCAGATTATAACAATATGAATGAATAAGTTCAGATTAAGGCATAATGCTATTTTTCTTAATATAGAATGTGGAAGCAAAAAAATTGCCAAATCAAATCACACAACATTAGTCTCAAAATCCTCCCTGATTTTTCAAATATCTTAAGTTAACTCCCATTAATCCAAATGAATTTAACATGTTGTATTAGTGCATTAGGTGAGTGATATTTCATAACCTCCCCACTTAGCCAACAACTAATCTAATGAAGAGGTTAATGTATTTTAAAGGCAAACTATTTCTCTTTATTTCTCCTGAAACTTAGATAAGTTATTCATTCGTGTTGGCCAGAAAAATATCAATATCAAATAATTAAGACAACCTTTAAAACTATTCACTTCAACAAGGCTTATTTTAGTTCTAAATCAACTCAATAACATCACACTTAATCCTCACATAAACATGATTAGTTCATGCTACAATAACGAAAAGACGGAAAAAAAAGAAAAGAATAACATTGAATTTCTAAAGACAAGTGATACGAATAAAAGAAATATGCAGAAGTCTATTGCTCCAATAAAGATTCTGAATAAATCTTCTTTTTCGCTTCAGCCTTCATCAACAATGTTTTTGTTCACCAACTTCTTTCTCTTCAACTCCTTGACTTTTGTCCTTGTGCGAAAAACAGTAAAAAGCTTCTAACTCTAAATCGACTAAAAACTAATTCTCCAAAAAGTTCAACACTTCCTTAGGCGACAACGTTTTCTTTTTATCGATTTTCTCTTGTGATTAAGAGGCTCATTAGGTTAAATAATCCATGTGTCACCCATCCAATGGTTGCTAAAATTCGAAAAGAAAGATTTTATCTCCGTCATTTACAATTCTATAATTCTCGATCAACCCCTCAACAATCTTCTGCTAGAATAATGCTTCCTCATTCATGCTGACAAAATAGTTAGAAGTTAATTATTTCAATATTCATTCATTTGATTCTTCAAATAGAATAATTCAATAATATGGGACTTCTCAAGAGTTCTAGATACAAAACAAAGGTCAACCTAGCAATTTTATTAACAAAGCATAAACACTTCATCAAATAAAGGGTTAAAATTCACCATAAAGGACTAGTGATAACTCTATTTTGTAGAGTTATCAATGGTTAGTAAAATGTTTGCCAGCCAAATCGGGCGAACCATGTGATTATATGTTGATGATATGCTGGTAAAGAGTAGGGAGACAATGCATCACGAAGTTGACCTAAACTATTCATTCGAAATAATGCACACTACAAGAAAATAGTGATTTAGCGACCAACTTTCAGTGACATGTAAAAAATGTCACTAAATGTTGGCTTTTAGTGACACGCCAAAATTTTGTTACTAATTGTGCATTTTCAGTGACGCAGAGTTAAAATAGGTCGCTGATAGTACGATGATTTTTAGCGACTTCGCTATTTGTCACTAAAAAGAACATTTAGTGACGCGACTGTTTACTTCGTCACTGAAAGTAAATTTTAGTGACACAATTACTACGTGTCACTAAAAGTCTTAATTTTTAGGTCTCCAGCCTGACATTTCTTCTCTCCATCATTCTTTCTCTTCTCCTCTCAATCCTTGCTGCCATTCAAACAATGCCCCACCGCCCACCGACGTCCATTGCCCATCTGACCTCCATTGCTGATAGCAACCACTGCTCGCCCTCCCTCCCTCCCTTTTGATTTCCCTCATTCTCTCCTTCTCCATCCCCCTCCCCACAAATTTCATCCTCCTCCCTCTCGATCCTTCCCCTCCTTTTC
>JAOANK020380640.1:0-13933 GCA_026257165.2 Telfairia occidentalis | reverse complement strand
TAACTTGATCTCAATCCTGAGCTAACTATGAACTCCTGTTTATTCAGGATTATCCTTTGATCTGCATGGGTGAGAGATGTTCAACAGCGTCTGCTCAATATGCCTCCCATTTCAGGGGTAAGATCTTAGTCTTTGTTCCCCTGCTTTTTGAAGGTTGAAGTTCAGCTTCTTTGTTGCCCAATATGCTCTGTGCTCCAATGCAACTGCTAAGTGGCAAGCCTTTCCAAACACCAAATTATACGGGGATGTATCAATTGGTGTTTTAAAGGCTGTCCGATAAGCCCATAATGAATCATTGAGTCTCTAGGACCTATCCTTTCTGTTTGTCTAAACTGTCTTCTCTAGTATCTCCTTAATTTCCCTGTTAGAAATCTCAGCTTACCCATTAGTCTGGGGGTGATAAGTTAAAGAAACCTGATGCTTCCCCCATATTTATTTAATAATGAATTAAATAGTTTATTGCATAAATGGGTTCCTTCATCACTAATTATAGCCCTAGGAGTGCCAAAACATGTAAAGATATGTTTTTTAAGGAATTAAAGTACAATACGAGCATCATTCTTCCTAGCGGCTATTGCCTCTATCCATTTAGATAGTAATCAATAGCAACAAGTATGTACATATATCCATCAAAAATAGGAAAAGGACCCATAAAACCTATCCCCCACACATCAAATAGTTCTACCTCTAAAATAGGTGTCAAAAGAAAATTTGTGATTTTAGGAGATGTTACTTGTTCTTTAGCACCTATCGCACGATCCAACAAAGGTGTAGCAATCCTTAAATAAGGAGGGCTAATAAAAACCTGATTGCAGTATCTTTGCTACTGTCTGAGTTGGGCCAAAGTGACCACCATAGGGGGATGACTGACATTCCTCAAAGATATTGGTTGTCTCATCCAATGGAATGCTTCTCCAATAATGTAGTCAGAGCAAACTTTGAAAAGAAGTGGGTTGTCCCAAAGATAGGATTTAGTCTCGTGTAGAAATCTCTTTTTCTGTTGAGAGTTCATGTCAGGTGGTAGGATTCCTCTTGTAAGAAAGTTCACAATGTCAACAAACCAAGGACATTTATGCCCTACCGGATATAATTTTTTTTATCAAGAAAGCTCTCAGAGATTGGAAATAGGCTCAGTTGAACATTCTCATTCTCAATTCGAGCCAAGTGATCTGCTAACATATTTTCACATCCCTTCCAACCTTTAATTTTGAAGTCAAACTCCTCTAGTCAAAGAATTCATCTTATTAAACGAGGTTTAGCAAATTTTTTATAGAACAAAAACTTAAGTGCAGCATGGTCCTTGTGGACTGTGACTTTAGACCCAAGCAAGTAAGATAGAAATTTATAAAAACCCGACACAACATCAAGCATTTCCTTTTCGGTGGTAGTGTAATTTTGCTGTGCATTATCAAGTGTTCTACTTGCATAATATATTGCCCTGAACATTTTATCCTTTCTTTGTCCTAATACAGCTTCTAGGACATAGTCACTAGCTTCACACATCATTTTGAACGATTTAGACCAATTAGCAGCAACGCTGATGGGAACAGTAATTAATTTATCTTTTAATTCACAAAAAGTAGATAAACATGCATCGTAATAAATGAAAGTGGAATCCTCAGCAAGTAAATTACACCGTTGTTTAGAAATTTTAGAATAATCCTTAATATATCGCATATAAAACCCTGGGTGACCGAAAAAACTATGAAGTCCTTCCAAATTTACGGGAGGGGGTAATTGCTCAATTACTGAATTTTTAGCCTTATCTACCTCCAATCCTTTCTCACAAATTTTGTGCCCAAACAGAATTCTTTCCTTCACTATGAAATGACATTTCTCCCAATTCAAGACAAGGTTGGTGTGTTGGCACCTTTGCAAAACTAGAGCAAATTAGACAAACACACATCAAAAGAAGACCCAAATACAGAAAAGCTATCCATGAAAATCTCCATTATGTCTTCTATCTTGTAGTGAAAGATAGCCATCGTGCATAGCTGGAAAGTAGCAGAAGCGTTACATAACCCAACAGGCATCCTCCTATAGGCGAATGTCCCATAGAGGCATGTAAATGTAGTCTTCTCTTGATCTTCAGGAGCGATGGCTATCTGGTTATACCCTGAGTACCCTTCATGAAAATAATAATATGGATAGCCTACTAACTTATCTAACATCTGATCAATAAATAGGAGGGGCAAATGATCCTTACTAGTGGCCTTGTTTAATTTCCTATAATTTACACATACTCTCCACCCCGTGACTATCCTAGTAGGTATACTTTCATTCTTTTAATTGATTATTATAGTTGTTTCACCTTTCTTTGGTACAACTTGTACTAGACTCACCCATGAACTATCCGAAACAACATAAATTATACTTGCATTTAATAGTTTTAAAACCTTTGCCCTAAATTATACTTGCAGGATTTAGTCTCCCTTGATGTTCTATAGACAGACTGAAGGTTTCTTCCATAAGAATTTTATGCATAACAATAGATGGATTAATACCTTTAAGGTCTCCTATGGATCAACCTAAGGCAGACTTATGCCTACGTAGTACTCCTAATAACCTATCTTCTTTCCTATGACTCAAGTTAGCAAAAATAATGACAGAACATGCAGATGGCTCTTTTAAATAAGCATATCTCAAATGTTCAGGTAATGGTTTTAAATCATATATAGGTTTTTCATGACTTTTCTTTTAAGAAATAGTTACTGAAGATGAAGATGCATGGTCATGCTCAATATTACAAATAGGCTCATGTTCAAAATCAATTGCTTCAAATTTATTTTCCACAATACTTAATTCAACATTTATATCACAATCCAGGCATCTAGAAAACAATCGTCATCAACTTCATTAGTATGATCCCATCCTCCGTATTCAGCAATTTCATTCTCTAATAAGTCTTTGAAATTACATGTATTTACCTCATCAGAATACTTCATCGACTTGTAAATATTAAAACTTACCTGCTCATCATTGACTCTTAGAGTCAACTTACCTTGCTAAACGTCGATTAAGGCCCTACTTGTGGCAAGGAATGACCTTCCTAAGATGATTGGGACTTTAGAGTCCTCTTTAATATCCAGGACAACAAAATGTGCTGGAAAGATAAAGTCCTCGACCTTTACCAAGACATTTTCAACTTTGCCTTTAGGATATGTCAGTGAACGATCTGCCAATTGAAGTGTAATGGTTGTTGGCCATACCTCTCGATATCAATTTTCTGTACACAGATAAAGGCATCAAGTTAATGGAAGCACCTAAATTTCACTACACTCTTCTGTGAGGTTCACTGTGCCATACTACTCGAACTTCCTCTTCCTTGACAAAATGTCCTTCATGAACTTCACGTAATTAGGCATTTGCTCCAAAGTGTATGCAAAAGAAATATTAATGTGAAGTTTTTTAAACATTTCTAAGAGTTTAGCAAATTGTTCATCAAACTTTTTCTTTTGAAATCCTTGAGGATGAGGGATTTTATTAGGAACTATTTGAATGAGATCAGAAAAACTCCTTGATTTGATGATGACGGTGTACAACTCACTTTTTCCTTAACTCTGCTCTTTTTCAATAGATTCATTCTCGAATTTCTCTTCAGACTCATCAGTTTCTCTTTTCTCAGGCTCTCTAGATGTAGCATCTCCCAACTGCTTACCACTTCTCAAGGTGACTGCCTTACATTGTTCCTTGGGATTAATCTCCGTGTTACTTGGGAACTTTCCTTTCGGCAAGGAGTTGAGTGTTGTAGTCATCTATCCTAACTGGATCTCTATATTCTTTATAGCCCTTCCTTGACTCTCCACTGAGCTTTCCAAACTAGCTATCCTATTCCTGGATTTAGGCATGAACGTGGTCATCAACTATTCCATTGAGGGTTTCTCTGGTTGTTCGTTATACGAAGAAGATGATGCAAATCTTGGGGAACCCTGCAAAACAATCTTTATATTAGCATAAGAAAAATTCTTTGTTGGGTTTTTATGTCCTAAAACTCATGGCATGTAAACATTGTAAACATATTCTATTATCAATAAAGTGGTCATTGAAGTTATTCAGTAAAGTTGTTATTGAATAAAGTAAATGGTTAAGTATAACTCTATAAATACAATAAACCAAGCACGCATGGCTATACTATAAGTACTTGAACTTTATGTAGAGACATAAAAGTGGATCAGGTTCGAGTAAATAGTCAAAACGATCTATAGTTTAAGGATTAGGCTGGGTACCTTCTCTTGGGGACACTATTGGACGCGACCAGCTTTGTATATGATACAAACGACGTGATCCTAAATTGTTCATGTGGAGACATGTGAGTGGGAGCGTCCTATGCAATGAGTTTGCATACGACCAGATCGCAAAATAGTCACTATTTCTTTCTAATGTCGGTTACTGAAAACATTGACTAGTTTCAAATCGATAACCTAGGTAACTCGATCTTAATCTTGTTTATTCAGGATTATCCTTAGATCTGCATGGGTGAGAGTAGCTCATCATCGCCTGCTCAATATGCCTCCAATTTCAGGGGTAAGACCGGGTAGATAGCTGGGGACATAGTCCTGCAAGATGGAATTCACTCTTACCCGACTTTAGGGATAGTAGAGAGGTTGTTCCCTAACGTGTTGATTCCAGGTCTTGAACAATGGGCCCCACCCTCTCATTGGCCTGAGAGGGAATTAGTTTGATGGTTGGACCACAAGCCAAGTCGTTCATTAGAGGGTCAGTGGTACTTACGGTGCAAGAGGTAATTCAGGGATAAAATGGTAATTTGACCCAGCTGAGATTTCGAACAACCTGTAAAGGGTCGACTTACTGATTATGGTTATATCAAATGGACAAAAATCTATCTATAGTGAGGAGAGTGCAACTACGGCTTTAGTGGAGTGACGCGTTAGTTAACGAATGTGGGTTAGCTAGGTTAAAGAGTTTAACCGGTTAATCTCGGATCATTGAAGGTCATGATCTATACGTCCATTAGGTCCCTCAACTAGGTCACATCGGATAAAACCTTAGGACAATGTGGTGAATGAATTTGAAGTGTTAAAATTCGGTTTAGGGAGTGTACGTTAAATATATGTGGTATATGTAACCTCTCGATGTTTGATTGCGAATTCTACGATCAAGGGAAGTTGAAAATAAAGTTTAAATAAGATTTAAATGTAAGATATATGAATTGGGATTCATATTCGAAAAAATAGTTTTTCGAAAAATTGGATCGATGGTAAAATAATATTATTTTAATATTTGATATTAAAATAATTTTAGTTTAAATTAAAAGTGTTTTAATTTAAAAGTATACTTTTTGGTTTTTTTAATTTGTGAAATTAAAAAAACAAAAAAAAAAAGAAAAAAAAAGGAAAATTGGAAAAGAAAAAGAACGAAGGAAATGGAAATGGGTGAGTTTCCATTTTCATTCTTATTTTCCATCTCCTTTTGCCACCTCCCTTGAGTATGATTCATAACCATCTTGAGTGTCAAGTTATGGTGAGGTTGTTGTGGAGGGAATCTCCTTTAAATGGAGATCAAATTCGTGCACAAAAGGATTGATGAAGAAGTCCAATTTGGCTCCCAATTTGGTGTTCAAAAGTTGAACAAAAAACCCTAACCCCCATCTACCTTCCCTTCAATTCACCACCAGAGAGGATCCCACCATCTGTTCTAAGGCCGGAGAATAGCTGAGAAGACTCTAGTGGTGGTCTGGAGGTGTTCGTGACCAAATCTGCTGAAAAACAAGGGAGAATTGGATCAAGAAAGGTATGTTTTCTATTTCCCTATTTTTCCCCTTTGATAAACATGATTTTATCCATTAAATTAAGCTAATTAGACTGCAATTTGATCTTTTCCCCTCTGTATGCATGTCTATTACTCCATTCTCATGATTCCTCAAACCTGGATGATAATGTGTTGGTAGCTGGGATTGCTGGTTGGAGTATTGGTTGTGCATCAGACCTCCTCTGTACCCTTGATTCCTATTCACATAATTAACTTGTTCTACCGCAGGGTTCTCCCAAGTCGGATGTGTTTGACATACTGCCATGGCTGTAATGGACTGTGACTTCCCAAGCAACAACACCAAAAACTTGATCGTTATTCACTGCGATACCGCAAGTGTACGGGTCAAGTTGTATTATAAAAGAGCCCTAAGGCTGAGTATCATCCTATGGGAATCGGGTTATAAGTTTACTTAGTTTCTAATTAATTATTCCAATTTTATCTAAGGACTATGTAAAATTTAGTGATTGAAGTTAAAATAAAGAATTACTAAAAAGTGAACACTTTTGGGAGAAAAATTTTTGTCTTGAAATACTTGGTTCCTACAAAATCAACAATAAATGCATCAAAGTACACATGAAATTCCAAAAAACCTCTATAATTTAGGCACTAAAATAGCACTTTTTAGAGTGCTATGAAATACCACAAACTTAGAGTTTTGCTAGTCCCGAGAAAAATTAAAACTAGACAAATAATAGAACTTCGATGCTTTCATGATTAAGACTCCTAACTCAATGCTTAACGACATGTAATGAGCATACTGAGAGAGAGTTTCAATCACATTGTATCATCAAGAAAGACGAAGGCCAAATTTTGCATGTGAGTGTGCAAGTTTCTCCCATTCAAGTCCCTACAAGCCTGCAGTGCTTTTAATGAAGTTTTGCCCAAGATGCTCCATAGGGGGACACATTTTTCACCATGAAAGGTCTGGACCACCTAGACTTAAGCTACTCTTGAAACAAATCTAAGGGTGAATAAAACAAAAGTACTTTATTACTAGGTTCGAAGGACAACTGTAGTGTACGCTTATCATGCCATCTTTTTGTCCATTCCATATAGAGCATTACATTTTCATAGGCCGGACTCTGAAACTCATCCATTCCATTCATCTGAAGCAATAGATGTTGCCCAACTTTCTTAAAAATCAAAGTTCAGCTTCTTAATTGCCCAGTATACTCTATGCTTCAACTTGACAAGTGTTGGGCCTTTCCAAACACCAAATTATATAGGGATGTACCGATTGGTGTCTTAAACAACATCTTGTATGCTCATAAAGCATCTTCGAGCTTCTGGGATCAGTCCTTCCTATTTGCCTGAATTATTTTATCAAAAATCTTTTTATTTTGTTGTTAGAAATCTTAGTTTTCCCGTTAGACTGGGGCGCTAAGCTAAGAAAATCTTATGCTCCTCCCCCCCCCCCCGACTTTTTTAATAGAGAATTAAATAGACGATTACAAAAATGGGATCCTTCATCACTAATAATAGCTCTAGGTGTGCTAAAGCGTGTTAAAATATGCTTCTTTATAAATTTCACTACTACATGAGCATCATTTTTCCAAGTGGCTGTAGCCTCTACCAACTTAGATACATAATAAACAGTAACAAGAATATACATATATCCACTACAAGTAAGAAAAGGACCCCTGAAGTCTGTACCCCAAACATCAAAAAGTTTTACCTCAACAATAGGTGTTAAAGTAAATTCACTGTGTCTGGATATGGTACTTGTTCTGTAGCAACTGTCAGATGTCCTAACAAAGCTGTAACAATCCTCAAATAGAGAAGGCCAATAAATACCGAATTGTAGAACCTTTGTTGTTGTACGAATCAGTTCAAAGTGACCACCAAAGGGAGACGAATGGCATTCCTCTACAATCTTCGTTGTCCGGTGATAACTCTCCGAAAGGGAGTTATTAGGAGTTTTTTGGGATAGGTTTGACCTCATGTTTGAAGTGAATTGTCCTTGATTTGTGGAATAAAGGCTTGATTTACCTTTGTTTTACTTATATGACTTTTGAGAATATTTATATTGTTACATCATTCTATTTAAAACAGGATTGGAATAGAATTAAAGAAAATTGTATTTAATTGTTACTGATTCTTGGTATTCTGTTGAGTAGATGATTGATGGAGCGTTATTTTAGCAAAAAGATTGAGAGAGTAATTCTAGAGCAAAATGGACAGGTAAAATCTGTGTGAAGATATCAAAAATTCAAATATGGAAACAAAATCTATCTTTTACAAAGTTAATCCACCATTTGATGCGAGCCAGGTGGATTATTTAACCTAATAGGTTTCCTGATCACAAGTGGAAGCTTATAAATAGAAAAGGTGGCCGCCAAAACAAAGTGTAAAGTCTTTAGAATTAGAATTCCATTTGTTTGGAGTTTTATAAGTTACTTTACAATTTTATTTTTCTGCAACTTCTTCATCAATCGGTGCCACTATACTTTACATCCACGTAAAGAAGAGCTTGTAGGAGGAGAGACTTTGTGGATGCTAAAAGAGAGAACCAATTCTACTCGCCAACTTTTTGAAGCGATCAATTGCTATTACGCTTTAGGATTTTATTTCATTATAAATTCTTTTACTGTTTTATTTATTTGTTGTTGTATTTTCTTTATTTTTAGCATGAACTAATCACCTTTTGGTGAGGATTACGGGACATGTTGTTGAATTGATTTATGAAGTAAGAGTTTGTTGGATTGAATTGTTTTATAAGTGTTTGCATTATTTGATGTTTATGTGTGCCTGATCTACACACATGAAGATCTTCTTTAAGTTTTGGAAGAAAAAGTGAAAAGTAGAGTACATTTAAAATACATTAGACTCTAGATTAGGTTAGTTGCCAGCTAAGTGAGGAGGTTAAGAATAATACCTCACGTAATGCACGAAAGCAACAGTTTTAACTCATAAAGGGTAATGAAAATTAACTTAAGATAACTGAGAGATCTAGAAGGATTCCGGAAGACTATTGTTGTGTGATTAGATCTTGCAATTCTTTTGCTTCAGCATTCTACTTCAATGAAAACTTCATGTTACCTTAATTCGAACCCATTCATTCTCATCGTTAGAACCGCAAAAGCATTATTTTTGTTCTGTCATTTAATTTGGTTTTGCGTTAGTTATAAATACCCATCAATTATTTACTCATGTTACCTTTGAATTCACTAAGTGGTGAAGTGCGAATAGATTAAAATCTACCACTAATCCCTGTGGTTACGATATAAAAATACTTATTACTTGCTACTGATTGTGTACACTCGCACATTGATTAGTGGGATTTCATCATTCACTACACAAACACAAACATCTAGTCCAAGGGAATGCATCACCTAATGATATGGTCAGAGCAAACCTTGTAAGGCAGTAGGTCATCCTAAAGATATGACTTCACCTTGTGCAAGAACTTCTTCCTCTATTGGGAGTTTATGTTAGGTGGTAGAAGTGCTTCTATAAGAAATTTTACAATATCAGCAAAGCAAGGCCACTTATGCTCCACCTTATACAACTTCTCATCAAGGAAGCTCTCGAAGATGCGATTGAGGCTCAGCTGGGTGCTCCAATTCTCAATCCTAGACAGGTGGTCTACAACCACATTCTCACATACTTTCCTATCTTTAATAACAAGGTCAAACTCCTCTAACAAAATGATCCATCTTATCAAATGTCGTTTAGCATCCTTTTTACTTAATAAGAATTTAAGTGCAGCACGATCTATGTGAACTGTGACCCTAGAACAATGCAAGTGCAATCTAAACTTATCAAAGCCAAATACAACAGCAAGCATTTCCTTTTTAGCGCGGTATAATGTTACTTTGCACTAGCTAAAGTCCTACTTGGATAGTAAATTGCACAAAACATTTTATCTTTTCTTTGTCCTAACACAACTCATAGGGCGTAGTCACTACCATCAAACATCATCTTAAAGAGTTCAGACCAATCAAGAGAAACAATGATGGGAGTAGTAATTAATTTATCTTTTAAAGCATGGAAACAAGCATGCATCATCGAAATTGAAAGTAAAGTCCTTAGCAAGCAAGCTACACAAGGGTTTAGAAATCTTAGAATAATCTTTAATAAAACCCCTATAAAACCTTCAATGACCTAAGAAACTACATACTCCCTTTATATTCACAGGAGGGGGTGGTTGCTTAATAATAGAAATTTTAGCACTGTTCACCTTCAAACCTTTCTCTGAGATCATGTGGCCAAGGATAGTCCCTTTCTTGACCATGAAATAGCATCCGATTCAGGAGAAGGTTGGTGCCTTGGCACGTCTGTAAAACTTAAGACAAATTAGAAGAACATAAATCATAAGAGGAACAAGAACTAGAAAAATCATCAAATACCTCCATAATGTTCTTTATCATGTCGTGAAAAATGACCATCGTGCATCATGGGAAAGTAGTAGGGTCGTTACATAATCTGAAAGGCATCCTCCTGAAGGTGAACGTCTCATAAGGGCATGTGCATTTCGTCTTCTTCTGATCTTCGAGAGCAATGGTTATCTAGTTATACCCCGACTACCCATCAAGAAAACAATAGTAGGGGTACCCTACTAATCAATCTAACATCTAGTCAATGAATGGGAGGGGGAAATGGTCCTATAGGTAGCCTTGTTCAACTTCCTATAATCTATGCACACTCTCCAACCTGTGACTGTTCTAGGGGGTATACTTTTATCTTCTCATTCACTAACTGATTTGTCCCACCTTTCTTAGGTACTTTCTATACCATACTCACCTATGAGATATCTAAAATAGCACACATAATGCTTGAATTTAGTAGTTTCAAAACTTCTGCCCTAACAACTTCCTTCATGGTAGGATTCAACCTCTTTTGATGTTCTATAGATGGAGTAAAGGTATCTTCCATAAGGATCTTATGCATGAGGATGGGTGGCTTAATACCATTAAGTTCACCTATGGACTAACCTAAGGCACACTTGTGCTTACGTAGGACTCATAGCAACCTATCTTCTCCCTTCTGACTCAACTCAGAAGAAATAATGATAGCGCACCTAGAAGACTACTGAATAAGCATATCTCAAATGTTCAGGCAAGGGTTTGAGATCACACACAGGTTTTTCGTCAGCATCATATTCAAAAACATTCAACAGATTCGAATACACATGATCATTCTCAATAGTACAAATTGGATCATGTTCTAAATAAATGGACTAAAATTCATCCTCCAAAGCAGACAATTCATCATCAACATCAATATTAAGATCACTCACCAAACAATTCTGAAGAACTCCATTAGTTTGCTCCCATCTTTCATATTCAACAGTATTATCATCTACTAAATCTATGACATTACAAGTACTTACCTCTTCACAATACCTCATCGACTTGTTAATATTAAAGCTCACCTCCTCATAATTGACACTTACGGTCAATTTACCTTGCTAAAGGTCAATAATGTCCTTTATATAGCAAGGAATGACTTTCCAAGGATGAGTGGGACCTCGGAGTCATCTTCCACATCTAGCACAACGAAGTCTGCATGAAAAATGAACTCTTCAACCTTCACTAAAACATCTTCAAATATACCTTTTGTTGGGTTTTTATGTCTTAAAACTCATTGGCATGTAAACATGTTCTATTATCATTAAAGTAGTTATTGAAGTTATTTAGTAAAGATTGTTAGTGAATTAAGTATAACTCTATAAATCCAATAAACTAAAAACCCATGACTATACTATGAGTACTTGAACTTTATGTGGAGACATAAAAGTGCATCAAGTTTAAGTAAATAGCCAAAATGGTCCATAGTATACGGATTAGGCTAAGTACATTCTTCTGGGAACACTATGGAACACGGCCCGCTTTGTATATGATACAAACGATGTGATCCTGAATCGTTCATGTTGACATGCGGGTGGGGCGTTCCATGCAATGAGTTTACATAATATCGGACCGCAAAATAGTCACTATTTCTTTATAACGTTGTTCACTGAAAACACTGACTAATTTCAATTTGATGATCTTGATAACTCGATCTTAATCTTGAGCTAACTATGAACTCCTGCTTATTTGGGATTATCCTTTGATCTGCATGGGTGAGAGAGGCCCAACAATGCCTGCTCAATATGCATCCCATTTCAAGGGTAAGACCGGGTAGATAGCTGGGGACATAGTCTTGCAAGATGGAATTCACTCCTACCCGACTTGAGGGTTAGTAGAGAGGTTGTTCTTTTAAGTACTGATTCGAGTCATGGATAAGGGGCCCCACCCTCTCATTGGA
Organism: Telfairia occidentalis; assembly: GCA_026257165.2. Taxonomy (NCBI): domain Eukaryota; kingdom Viridiplantae; phylum Streptophyta; class Magnoliopsida; order Cucurbitales; family Cucurbitaceae; genus Telfairia; species Telfairia occidentalis. Next base: position 1,912 of record JAOANK020380640.1, on the reverse strand, counting down.
ACGAGAGGGAGTTCGGTTTGGTGGTTGGCCACAAACCAGTTGTTCATTAGAGGGTCAGTGGTACTTAAGAAACAAGAGGTAACTCTGGGGTAAAACGGTAATTTGACCGAACTGAGATTATGAACAACCTGTGAAGGGTCGACTTACTGATCATCGTTATATCAAATGGACACAAATATATTTATAGTGAGGAGAGTGCAGCTACGGGCTTTAGTTGAGTGATCCATTAATTAACGAATGTTGGTTAGCTAGGTCAAAAAGTTTGACCGACTAATATCGGATCGTTGGAGCTCATTATCTATACGTCCATTAGGTCCCTCGGCTAGCTCACATCGGATAAAACCTTAGAATAGTGTGGTGAATGAATTTGAAGTGTTCAAATTCGGTTTAGGGAAAGAACATTAAACATATAGGATATATTTAACCTATTGATGTTTGATTGCGAATTAAACGATCAAAGGGAGTTGCAAAAAACATTTAATTGAAATTTAAATGTTGGATATATGAATAGGGATTCATATTTGGAAAAATTGTTTTTTCAAAAATCGGGATCGGTGGCAAAATAGTATTATTTTAATATTTTACATTAAAATAATTAAAAATTAAACTAGAAAATGTTTTTAATTTAATTTATTATTTTTAATTTTTAATTTTTTTGATTTTAATTTATGAAATCAAAAATCAAAAATAGAAAGAAAAAAAAAGAAAAAATAGGGAAAAATAGGGAAAATTGAAAATGGTGTATTCCATTTTCTCTCATTTGTTTTCTCCATATTTTACCACCTTCCCCACCCTTGATTCTTCACCTCTTGAAGTGTCAATGAGGGATGAGTTAGTTGTGCATGAAATGCTCTATGAAAGGGAGCCAAATTTGTGCATAATGGTATTGATGATCAACATCAATTTAGCTCCAAAGTGTTGGTGTTCATGTGTTGAACAATATCCAACTTTCACCCAAATTTCTGCCCAATTCACCATTCAAAGGATCCCAGCATCCCGTTCCAAGGTTAGAGAATAGCTAAGAAGACTCTAATGGTGGTCCGAGACGTGTTCGTGATCCAATCCGATGTAGATTAAGGGAGAATTCAAGCTACAAAGATAAGTGTTACTACTTCTCTGTTTTTCTCCCTTTAAAGCATGATTTTGTCCTTTTAATTAATTTTTTTTTAGTGCATATGATCCTATTCCGCTGTGCTAGCATGTTTTCACATCATTCAATTGGTATCGAGAATGCAAATTGCACTCAATTTGCTTTGGTGGGGTTTAATTCATGAGTTGAATGGTGAATGGTTCTAAAAGGCGATTTCTGATTTTGGCATCCTTTTAAGCTTTAAATTGTTGAACTTAATTTTAATTGCCAAGTAATGTAAGGGCCTTGATGTGTGATTTAGGGTCTATATTCATTTGGAGTCATTTAGAGTTGAAATTAGGTTTTAAATCATTGAAGATGAGCTAAAATAGAAGCTGTCGCAAAATAGGGGAAGCCCGCTGCCCAGGCAGCGTCGAGATGAAAAAGAACAGTGTTGAGACGCTGCGTTTCAAACCCAGAAATGCGCACGCGAAAAATGCGTTTCGGTTGGTGGGTTCTGCTTCCATTCAATGCAGTTCAGCTCTCCTCCAGCCGATTCAACCTCTACTTGGCCTATTTGAGTCCGGTTCAGCCCATTCCAACCAGGTTCGTGATGGTTTTGGTCAGTTCGGGTCGATTCAAGCACTGATTCTGGTTTATTATTGTAATAATTAGCTACTTGTGTACTTGTGATGCCAAAATAACCCCATTTTAGCTTGATTTAATTTATTATGCATTATGAATGTATGTTTAAATTAAATGTTAAATCTCATATGTGTATGCCATAAAGATTTAAAACCCCACCATAGGATAATCATGCTTCATGCATTCAAGTATGTTATA
>JAOANK020380532.1:0-13933 GCA_026257165.2 Telfairia occidentalis | reverse complement strand
ATGGTTGAGATTAAAAAGATGGAAAAGGAAAGCATAACAGCTAGTTTTTTTCAAATAAAATGGAAAGAAAATGGAAGCATAAAAGCGTTTGGTAGGACTCGAACTCGTGCGGTAACGGTGACGAACATTTGCGTCTCGCGCGTGTCAAAGTTTCTGAATTTTGCTTAATTTTCTTTTGGTCATAATTTCTTCATCTGACGTCTGATTTAAGCGATTCAAAATGCGTTGGAATCGTCTTTTCGAGCTCTACGTTGTGAACACTTAAAAATACTAATCATCAATAAATTTCAACGGTTTGTTATCATCAAAACATATAGTATGATTGAAGCTCATAAAACTGACACTTTTTTTATCTTGTGAATTCCATTCTTAGGAAATATTTTAACATTCCCAAATCTTTGATTTGAAACTTGCTCGCAAGGTTTATCTTGAGTTCAATTAGACCTACTTAATCATCACTTGTAAGAATAATATCATTTACATAGACAATCAAGATTGATATTTTATTATTCTTAGGATGTTTATAGAATAAGGTATGGTCAACTTGACTCGGAAGGAACCCATAGCTAGACATAACTTTTCCAAATCGCTCGAACCAAATTCTTGGAGAATGTTTAAGGCCATGAAAGAGATTTCTTTAATCTGCCGACTTTATTACATTTGAGTTCTGCTTCAAAGTCTGGTGGTAAGTTCATAAAAACTTCTTCATCAAGTTTTCCGTTGAGAAAGACGTTTTTCACATAAAGTTAGTAAAGGGGCCAATATGAATTAACAACAAGGGACAAAAGAACTTTAATAGAGTTAATTTTAGCAATAGGAGCAAATGTTTCCTGATACTCAATTCCATAGGTTTGAGTGAAGCCCTTAACTACCAGTCTGGCCTTGTATCTCTCAATATTACCATTTGCTTTACATTTAATGGTAAACACCCATTTACATACCACTGATTTTTTATCTTTTGCAAATCTACTATCTCCCAAGTATAAATTTGTTTTAGAGCATTAATCTCCTCCATAACTGCTAGTTTCTAACTGGATCATTAAAAGCTTCATGTATATTCCTTGGAACAAACAAATCATTTATTCTAGATGTGAAGGCTCTATGACCATTAGACAAACTTTGATATGAAATATAGTTTGCAATAGGATGTTTGGTACAACTTCTAATACTTTTTCTAACAACTATGGGAATATCAACATCAGACACAACATGCAAAGTATTTTGAATATTGGAAGAAGTAGAAATAGAAGAACGGTTACCAGATTTTTTAGTTTCATTTTTCGAAGTCTCAGATTGGCTTCATGAGGGATCAACTAACTGGTCTTGGTTCCTTTGATTGAATTTTCTTCTAGTATTAAACTTAAACTCAAGAACTTGACCAATATGATCATTTTACAGTATTTCTCCCCTTGATTGAGAAGTTTCTATACTGGGCATCAAAGGATAAGTAGGACTAGGAAGAGGAACATAAATATCCCAATTTGGTCTCTCCTAGAGGATTTTGTGTAAAATATGACCGATTTTTCAAAAAAGACTCATCCATACTCATAAAAAATTTTTTGGTCTGATGATCAAAACATTTATAATTCTTTTGGCTTGAAGTATAATTCAAAAAATACATTTAACAGTTCTATGATCAAGTTTTGACCGAAAGTTACTAGGTATGTGGACATAAGTGGTAGATCCAAAAACTTTGATAGGCACATCAGACTATAGTCGGGATGTTAAAAAAAATTTTAAAGGCACTCAATGGGAGTTTTGAAATTCAAAACCTTACTAAACATCCTATTTATTAGATAGGCAGCAGTTAGAACTGCCCTCCATAATTATTTTGGAACATGCATGAAAAACATTAGCGCACAAGCAACTTCAAGTAAATGCCTATTTTTTCTTTCAACAATCCCATTTTGTTGAGGAGTATCTTGACAAGTGGATTGATGAATAATACCTTTATGTTTTAAAAAATCACCAAAGAATTCATTGAAATACTCACTTTTGCTATCAGACTGTAAAATACAAATTTTAGTTTGAAATTGAGTTTCAATGTTGAAAAATATTTTTCACCTCATATTTTTTTGTTAATAAATAAATCCAAGATAGACGAGTATGATCATCAATAAAAGTAACAAACTATCTTTTCTCATTATGAGTACTAGAGAAAGATATATATAGGCATACATAAAAGCCCTAAACTCATAATAGTTAATTACAATAAAAGATGACTAATAAACTCCTATTTACATAAATATACTATAACACTCTCCCTCAAGTTGGAATATATATATTAATCATGCTCAACTTGTTACAAAGGTAGTCTACTCGAACTTCATTTAAAGCATTCGTGAAGATATCTTCTAATTGCTCTCCAGTCTTCACATATCCAGTAGACACCAACCTTGTTGTATTTTCTCGCGAACATGATGACAATCAATTTCAATACGTTTAGTCCGCTCATGAAATACTGGGTTGGATGCTATATGAAGGGCAGCTTGGTTGCCGAACCACATCTTGGTCGGAACTGTAACATTAAAAGCCTAATTCAATCAAGAGTTGGTGCACTCACATTATTTCACATACAGAATGTGTCGTTGCTCTGTATTCTGATTCAGCACTCGATCGTGAAACTACATTTTGCTTTTTACTTTTTCACAAAACTAAATTGCCACCAACAAAAACACAATATCCATAGGTCGTTCTTTTATCTTCTCTTAATTCAGCCCAGTTAACATCTAAACAACACTCAATATTCATATGACCATGATCAAGATCCCTCGTCTAGGTACAGCTTTCAAATACATAGAATTTGTTGTACTGCAGCCCAAAGATCCATTATAGGTGAAAACATGTACTAACTCACGATGCTTATTGAATAAGCTATGTCTGGTCGTGTCACTGTGAGATAATTCAATTTCTCAACTAATTTTCTATATCTCTTAGGGCCTTTAGCAGATTCTCCATCTTGTGTAAGTTGCAAATTTGGCATCATTTGAGTACTACATGGATTGGCTTCCAATTTTCCCGTCTCAGATAGTAAATCAAGCATATATTTTCTTTGAAACATAAAGATACCCTTCTTGCTTTTTATTACCTCAATACCCAAGAAATACTTTAATGTTCCCAAGTCTTTAGTATGAAACCGACTATGGAGAGAAGTTATGAGAGGTAAAATACTGGATGCATCATTTCCAGTGATGGCAATATCATCAACATACACAACAGGTAGAATAATCCCACTCTCAGATCGTCGATGGAAGATAGAGTGATGAAAATTGCTCTTCTTCATTCCAAACAATTTAAGTGCTTGGCTGAATTTTTCAAACCATGCTCGTGGACTTTGTTTCAACCCATACAAAGATTTGCAAAGACGACATACTTTATCATTCTCCCCCTGAGCAGCAAACCAGTGAGGTCGATCCATCTAAACTTCTTCTTGAAGATCACCATGGAGAAAGTCATTAAAATGTCAAGTTGATGCAAAAGCCAACTCTGAGAAGCAGCCATGGAGATGAATAGCCTGACAAAAGTTAATTTGGCAACGGGGGAAATAGTATCAAAATAATCGATCCCATAGGTTTGAGCATAGCCTTTAGCAACGAGGCACACTTTTAATCGAGCAACTAACCCATCAGTATTGACCTTAGTCGCAAATACTCATTTACATTCGATAGTTTTCTTTCCGACAAGATGAGATAAAAATTCCAAGTACTATTATCATCTAAAGCATTCATCTCTTCTATCATTGCTTCATGCCAACTATAATGAAACAAGGTTTCACGAATCATTTTAGGAATGGAGATAAAATCAAGAGATGCAACAAAAGAACATGTTGAAGATGATAAATAGTCATAAGAGACACAAGAAGAAATAGGAAAAGTGCAAGTACGTTTACCTTTACGAAGAGCAATAGAAAGGTCATCACTTGGTCCTGGATCTAATGTCAAAGAATCTTCTAGGACAGAACAATTATCTAGAGGTTGTTGCCATCTAGAGTAGACTTGAGTAATAGGTGGACGAGCAGAGACATATACCAAAGGGGGTGGATCGGGAGAGGATGTAGGAGAAACAACTGTATAGATAAAGAGATTGTCATCCTCCTTCCGACTCGTACTCGGCAATGATGGAGTGAAGGGGTTGTCTTCAAAGAAAGTAATGTTAGGAGAAACAAGATACATGTTCAAGTTAGGACAATAACACATGTATCCTTTTTTAACACAAGAATAACCTAAGAAAATGCACTTCAAAGATTTGGGGCCTAATTTTGTCAGAATAAGACGAACATCTCGAACAAAATAGGCACAACCAAATATCTTTGACTCAATAGGAAGCAGAGGTTTTGTCGAAAATAAAACATGATAAGGAATCTCATCATGAAGAACAAATGAGGGCATTTGATTAATCAAGAAACAAGCCGTGGAAATTGCATCAACCCAAAAATGTTTTGGAACATGCATCTGAAAGGGTAATGCTCTTGCAGTTTCAAGAGGATGCCTATTTTTTCGTTCAGCAAATCCATTTTGGGATGGAGTATGCGCATAAGAGGATTGGTGGATGATTCCATACTTACACAAATACGACCCAAGGGCATAGGAAAAATACTCACGAGCATTATCACTTCTCAAAATTTTAAGGAAAATATCAAATTGAGTTTGAATTTCAGCATGAAAATTACAAAAGTGAGAAAGCAACTCAGAACAATCCTTCATTAAATAGACCCAAGTTAGGCGAGAATAATCATCAACAAAGGTAACGAAATAACAAGATCTGATTTTGGACACAACTGAATAAGGACCCCAAATATCAGAATGAACTAGCTCGAATGGAGCACTTGCTCGTTTATCGACCCTAGGGTTCAAACTAAGACGATGAAATTTGGGAAACTGACACGAATCACCATTTAATGAAGAAAAATTACGAAAGTGAGGACAAAACTTTCTTAATACCGAGAGAGTTGGATGACCTAGACGACAATGAGTTTCAAAAGGAGAACCAACTCCAGAGTAGGCAACAACTTTTGGTACGTGATCATCAAGAGTATAAAGTCTTCCAAATTCATATTCTCACCCAATAATCTTCTATGTCACAAGATCTTAAAACAAGTAATAGCCAGGATAAAATGAGACCCAACAATTAAGGTCACGAGTGAGTTTACTAACATAGATCAAGTTAGAAGAAAGTTGAGGTAAATGTAGAACAAATGACAAAGAAAGAGATGGGATGAGGTTTACTGTGCCAAATCCAAGAACAATAGATTTTGATCTATCAGCTAAAGTGACATTACTGAAGGATGTAGATGACAAAGCGTTAGAAAATAAACTAGAATTACCTATCATATGATCAGTAGCACTAGAGTCTGACCCATGTGTAGAAGATGAAAGTAGACAATAATTCATTTTACTTGAACCGACCATGGTTGTAATAAAGTTAGCCGCGGAAGATTTTCGATGATTTCAGGTACGGTTGAAATTTAGCAAACTCATCCATCGAATTAACAAATGACTTCCTAGATGGATTGAGTCTCTGATTGAACCGAATAAGATATCACCACGAGCTTTTATTTGGCCATATTCAGATGAAGAATGGAGAAATACAATATCTAATCAAAATTTAAGAAATCATAACTAAATCACTACACAAGCTCTGAAAATCATATCTGAACAGAGGTCCCCACAAAAAACCCCAAATTCTTTTTCGAAATAGTTTCAAATTCGAGCATATATCAACCAAACTAACCACATAGAGAGGTCGAAAATGCCAAAAAAAAGTGAACCACGGTGGTCGGAGAAAATTCTGGCCACTCATGCACCTTCACGATCTGGCACATGGGGCCCATGCGCAGGGTGTTTTCAGTACGATTTCAGGGGTGGTTCAAATTGGTGGGTGGGCTTCGTTTTTGGCTGGGTGGTGACGAAAAACAAACACTCCAAGATAGTATTTTAAATCCCAAACCCTAACGTTGCACAAAATTCACAAAACCCTAACTGCCCTAGGAAAAGATCTTGAAGCTCTGATACCATGTTAATGTGAGACCAAATGGGAAGAATAACTCACATCATTCTATATACTAGAGAAAGATATATATAGGAATACATGCAAGCCATAAACTATTAATAGTAAATTATAATAAAGGACAAAAGACTAATAAACTCCTATTTACATAAATATACTATAACAGTTGATACTAAGAAGGGCGCTTTCGACCAAAATACAGCAGGAAAAACTTTTTTAAAAAGAAGCCCTATTCACTCCTCTTCGAGTCCCCTGGCATCGAAGGAAAGCCCCCCAAGTTGCAAGAGCCTTGACGACACTGGGAAAATTTCTATCTACAATACCTCTAGCGGGGATGAGGGGACTTTTCGTCTGAAGAAATAGTGGAGGCCATGGCTTAAGAGGAAAATGTTGCAGATTTCTTCATGTTAGTTGGTCAAGAAGAGGAGCGGGCTGCTTCTTCACCAAGCAAAACTCAAAATTTGATCGAGGCTACCCTTTTGCGGGTTGATAACCAGTTAGAGGAGGCTCGAGATAGAAAGGAAAAAGATAAAGAATAGATGATTGGGCCTCCTCTAACGGCTCTTTGCCCCATCTTGGGCTGCGAATTTCCAAAGAAATAGTCAAGTCTTTATGGGAGAATGGATTATGTATCAGATCTATTCCTAAGAAATCATGTGTGGGGTCTAGAGGGATTTGCATCAAGAAGAAGGAATGCAAGGAGCTAAAAAACCTTATGAATCAGAGGCCTTTGAGGAATTTGAGATTCTATAGACGACTAACGAGTTGGAAAATCAGAAATGTTCTGGTCTAGATGGTTTTACTGCAGAGTTTTTTAAAAAGGCATAGAATATCACTAAATCCGACTTGATGAGGGTATTCCATGAGTTTTTCAATAACGACGTCATGAACAAAAGGACCAATGCGACTTATATTTGTTTGATCCCGAAGAAGAAAGGTGCAAATAAGGTGAGAGAGTTTAGGCCTATTAGTCTTGTTTCTTTTCTTTATAAAGTCTTGGTGAAAGTGGTTGTTGAGAGATCGAGGAAAGTTCTCCCTAGAAAGATTGACATTTCCCAATTGGCCTTTATTGAAGGAAGGCAAATCTTTGATGCCATTCTTAATGCAATTGAGACGGTCGATGACTATCTAATTAGGAAGAAAGAGGGGTTTGTTGTTACAGTTGATTTTGAAAAGGCCTATGATGAGGTGGACTAGGATTTCCTAGAGTATATTTTGGAGCTGAAGGGTTTCAGTGTGAGGTGGAGAAAGTGGATTAGAGGCCGTTTGAGCTCCTCAAATTTTTCTATTTTGATAAATGGGAAGCCTAGAGGTAAAATTTGGGCATCGAGGGGCATTAGACAAGGAGATCCTCTTTCTCCTTTCCTTTTCACGATTATGGTGAATTCCTTTAGTTGTTTTATAGCTTCTGCAAAAGGTAGAGGCTTCTTGGAAGGTTTCAAGGTAGGTAAAAGGGAGTTGGATGTTTCTCATATCCAATATGCTGACGACACCCTTCTTTTTTGTGACGAAAAGCTGGCAAATGTGGGAAATTTGAAGTGCTTCTTGAAGTTTTTTGAGCAACCTCTGGTTGATCCATCAATATGCAGAAATCTGCTCTCACTAGGTTAAATATTGACGGCAGGGAGATTAAGGAGCTGGCAGTTGTCTTGGGTTGTTAGGTGGAATTTTTACCTTTCAGTTACTTGGGGGTTAAGGTTGGAGGAAGACCAAAACTTGTCTTTTTGGGATCTTGTTTATGAAAAAGTTAGAAGTAAGCTTGCTATTTGGATTAATGCTGTTTTGTCTTCTATGGCGGTGTGCAAAAATATGGAGGAAATTTTCAGAAGTTTTCTTTGGAAAGGGATAGAGGCATAGGGGGGAAGTTACCCTGTCAATTGGGCTAAAGTTACAACTCTGTGCTCGCTTGGAGGCTTGGGCACTAATCTAAGGGCAAACAATTTCTCTCTGCTTACTAAGTGGCTTTGGAGGTACGAGAAAGAAGAAAATGCCCTCTGGAGAAGAGTTATCTTTAGTAAATATGAGGAGGATCACACTAGAGACCTTTGTTGTTATAAGAAAGGAAGGGATCTTTACAGCCCGTGGAAAGATATTGTGAACTGTTCTGCTTTTTTCAAGGCTAATATTAGGCTGCAACTTGGCATGAGGACAAAATTAAATTCTGGAAAGACAATTGGCTTGCTGATCAGCCTCTAAAAGGGTTGTTTCCCTCCATTTTCAAAACTTCTGAAGCTAAGGGGAAGAGTGTTTTTGAGGTGTGGAACGCAGAGAGTCTTATTTGGGACATTAAACTGAGAAGAAATCTCTTCGATAGGGAGATGTCTGAGTGGGATAGTATTACTCTTTTTCTTGAAGACATTAGACCACTTAATAGAAGGGATTCGATTGTGTGGAAGCTTGATACATCAGGGTGTTACATGATGAATTCTGCCACCAAAGCTCTTCGAGAGAGGGATAGAATTTTGGACAGGGTTCTCAGCGTTTTATTATGGGAGGGCATCGTCCCAAAGAGGGTCAAGTTTTTCCTTTGGACTTTGGGCCTTGGTAGCATAAATACCATGGACAAAGTTCAAGAAGAAACCTTAATTTCCAAACCTCCCCCCACATTTGTGCTATATGTTGCAATAGTAGTGAATCCATCTTGCATCTCATGCTGCACTGTCTTTTTGCTGAGAGGGTTTGGAATCATTTTGAGTGTTTATTTAGGGTCCAAGGTTGTAAACCGTTGGCTGTGGATGTCTGGTTGGCTGAAGCGTTATCTAGGTGGTGGTTAGGAGACAAAGCAAGGGTCCTATGGAGAAATAACGTGAAGGCCATCTCTTGGCTCTTATGGAAGGAAAGGAATGCAAGAATCTTCTCTGATAAGTCCTCTCTTGAGAATTTTTGTGATTTTGTGCAGTTTACAGCCTCTTGCAATGCTCAACAGATTGGAAGGCTCTTTTGTAGCCTTTCCTTTGGAAGAGGGATTCCTTATCCCTTTGTCCATAGGTTGTGTTTTGGTTGGCTTTGGCCTTAAATGAATTTCATTCCTCTAATTCTTATAAAAGAAAAAAATATTTGAGATAAGGAATACTAGGATGCCCTAGCCTAAGATTCATCAAAGTAGTAGAGACCATTCAACATCCTAGCACGACTAGTTATTTTCTCTGAATCTTGATTCTAAAAAATACAGTGGGATTCAAAGAAAATTATACACAGTTAAAATCTCAAGAGAGTACATATTATAATCTAATCAGTCAATTTAATGAGTCATTTTCCTGTCGCAAAAAGGAGGAAAAAAAAAACCTCCCATCTACAATTCTTTTTTTTTTATTGCAATATAAAGGTGTAAATATAGAAACCATTTGAATTATCAGTAATATGATCGGAAGCTCCACAATCTATAATCTACGGAGATGAGTTACTACAAGATAAAACTTTAGAATACACGAGAATTATTAGAAGATAAATTGGTCGGTAGCAATTTCAAATTTTGATAAATTTGCTCCATTCCAAAATTTTAGAACCAATGAACTTAATCGAATATTGACTAAACAGACCAAATCAAATATGAACCAATAAGAAATAGAACAAAATATCTTGAACTGAACCGAACCAAACTTGGTTGTAAACCAAATAAACTAACGCACAAACTTGCAAACCGAATAGCTTGCGCCAGATCACCGTCGAAAGTAGAGAGAACCAGTGAATGTGAACGAACTTGCAAACTTGCACAGAAGTGTTGAAGACTTCCAGCAGTTCGAGACTGATACCAAAACTGATTGCAGCGAACCAGAAAAAAACTACCCAAAACAAAATAGAGAAAATAATTAGGGTTTAGAAGAACCAAACAACCCACTGTCGCAGATTGGTGGTGTTAGCGACATCCAGCAGGGTGCAGAGGCAGAGAGCTGGTGACGATTTGATGACCAACTATTAGCAGCGAACGGCAATGCAAATTGAGAGGTTGCATGTGACAAACGCAAACAACAATCAAAGACAAACGACGCTTGAATGGGAGACAAATGGCAGAAGTGCAAATGATGGGAAATGTGTGAACAGAGACAAACGACAGTGGAGAAGATGCATACGCGAACTATGAAGAGTAGAGATGCATGATAGAAAGGAGATGTTGAACTACGAACGACGCAACTGGAGATGCTCGAACAAGAAGATGTGGTGCGAATAGAGGAGGCACGAAAATTCCGACGATGGTGCTAAGGTTACGGCAATGTCGCTAGGTTTCCAACAATGCTAGGGTTTGAATAACTTTGATTTTGAGAGAATAAAAATATTCTGTAGATCTCAAATATGTGCAATCAAGGCCTCCTGATATAGGAGAAAAACCTTTTACAAAATACGGAGACAAATAAAGATAATAAAGACTAAATATTTGACAACTACTATTTATACATTTATAGAAAATAGTATTGATATTCAAAATGAAAATTATTATCCAAAGCACATCAGAGGCTTGGACTCTCTCACAAACTATTGTTGAAACTACTTACCACTAACTCCCTTTAACCCACTCTATTTATAACCGCCTTTCCTTGACCAATCTATTGTGCAATGACTAATATACTCTTAGTATCCGAATTATATTTCTAATGTTTGCCTAATAATATTCCTAAACACTACATATGGTTCGCTAAAGTATGCTCGGCTAGGAAGTTTAGTAATGATGCAATATCTCTGCATGATGATTGTAATGGTTCATTTTCATTTTATGTCTTATCATGTAGGAAAATTTCATATATTTTATGTTATTTTTACTCTCTCAAGTTTTGTTTCATGCTACAATTATTTTTCTCATTCCAATTTGATTCCATTGTGTTGAATTTATCACAGACCGACCCCAATTGGAGTAATTTTTTGTATGATGAAGCGTCCAAAACAATTAATTTGATCGACTTTGGAGCAGCTCGAGATTATCCTAAAAATTTCGTTGACAACTATTTAAGAATGGTAATTTTATTTGTCTGTGATTTATTTCTTCTCCTAGTTTACACCTTTTTTTTTTTTACATACGACTACTTCATAAGATTATGAAGTTTTACCTTCTATATTATGTCTAGTTCAAAATTGAGATATTAACATTTGGTTTCGAGATCTTTTGAACACTTTCAGATAAAATAATAATTATTATTATTATTCTTATTAAAAAAAAAAAGTTGGGTAGACGGTTTACTTCTTCTTCTGCAGATTTGTGAACTTAGGGTTCATTTTTATCCAAATAGTGAATGGTTCCACTATGATTTCATAGGTGGCTGGGTGTAGGAAAGTTGTAAAATGGTTAAGTTGCCCTTATAAGCAATTATAGGGCAAGAAATCTGATAGAACCCAAATATCTAAAATGTATTAAAATATTGAAAAGATGAACAAACTACAAATTAACCAAGTATTAAGGGTATTTGGGGCCTCCCTCTCTTGAGTATGTCAACTCAAGCCCTAAACCAATCCAAATAATTTCATACCTTCCTCTACTCTCTACTATTCTATTTATAACAACTCCTTCTAATCAACTAATGAGTTAAATACTAATATGCCCTTCGTAATAATCTTACCTAATTTCTCGTGGAGGTTTCCAGTGTTTGTATTGGTCATGGTTTCTTTTGTGTATGGATGGAGAATGACTTTTGTTGCATTGAAGATGTTTCTCGAAGGTCTCTCGCCCTCTTGCATCCTTCTCAGTTTCCCTAGTTTGAACATTGCATTTCTGCTTGTCTTCTTGCTCCCAGTCACCATGATTTTTTCAAGCAGGAAAGGGATTTAAAGAGAGTTCAGAAACTTCGCTCCAATGGAAGTTGGTTTTTGGAATGTGTTTTATGGCCTCCCTCTGGTGGCAGAAGAAGTCTGATCGTTCCTGAGATTTCAAACAAAAAGGGGTGGCTTCTATTTTGGGATATGTTGGATTCTTTTGGAAAAGGAATGCAGCGATTTAAAGTGAATCTCAGCAAGATGGTGACTACTCGAAAATCTTACTCTGAGGTCTTGAAGAAGAAACTTGAAATGGGGAGTTCTGGTTTCTCTTCATCCCCCCGAGAAGTCAGCAGCCTTATCTAAGTATTGGGTTCGTAAATCTCATAATATTTTGCGGATGGATTGGTCGCAAATTCTTGTTATCAGCCGTCTTTTCGCTAATGATGATTGGAAGAATATTTCGCTTGCCTTCAAGTATCATTTCTCTCAAAATTGCCTCATTAACCCTTCTCTGATGAAAAAGCGTTGCTGAAGCCTACTGTAGGGGTGTCTTTGAAATTATTTGCAGCCATTGGTAAATGGCGGAAAGTTGGAAAATTCAAGAAGAAGTTGGGATGATACGGGAAACTTTGAAAAGGGGGAAGTGCAGCAGTCTGTGGAAAAATTGGTTACAGAGGCGATGAAGAAGGGTTGGGAAGAGGTTTTGAGTAGGATCGAAGGACTATAGCCAGCGTTGAGAACAAATGCAAGTAGCGGAAAGAAAAAAAAAGGAAACAAAGAGGAAGAGAAAGGTAAAGGAATAATGGATCCGCAAAATGAGAGCCATGCCTTGGAAGTGGCCGAAAGTAATCAAGAAGCTATGAATCCGAGTACGGCGTAGCACCAGTGTTTGATTTACGGCAACGTAAGTTGGGAATTTCAATGTTTGAAGGAGAAAACTTGTATGGATGGTTACATCAAGTAGAACGATATTTTGTGGTGAATTGGCTGACTGAGCAAGAGAAATTGGAGGTCGTCGTACTTTGTTGGGATGGCGAAGCACTCTTGTGGCACCAGGGAACAGAGTGACGACGACCCATTGAGAGTTGGTAAGAGTTTCATCGACAGGTATTGAAGCGTCGACTCAGCGATTCTTTGCCTCAAGACAGAAGTCAACAGGGCAAGACTCTTGCCGACGATTTGAAGAATTCTGCTTGTGAGTGAGTGTGAGGTTTGTCAACAGGCTAAATACCTAGCTTTAGTACCAGCGGAGGTGGATACACAACTTAAAGATATAGATTCTAGGTTGCGGATGATCAAAAATCACTTGTTGATAGCACAACAGGAGATGACACGTGTGGCAAATGGGAAACGGTGAGCGCTGGAATTGAATGTGGGTGATTGGGTGTACTTGAAGCTTAAGCCTCATCGCCAAGGTACTCTGTCGAAACGGGTCAATGCTGAATTGGCATTGAGATTTGTTGGCCCTTTTTAGATTGAAGAAAATATTCAAGTGATGGCCTACCATTTATTGTTGTCGGATGGGGTGCGCTTACATATGGTCTTTCACGTGGTGCAGTTTCCTCCTAATTTGGCTGAGGATATGCTGTTTCAGTTACCTCCAGAGGAATTATTGGGTCTACGACAATCCCTAGCCGATTCTTCTAAGCTGGAAGTTTTGATTCGTTGCGTGGGCAGTAGCTGATGCAACTTGGGAGGGCACATCGTTTATTAACATGCAATTTTCTAATTTTCACCTTGAGGACAAGGTGATTTTTTGGGGGCCGAGTAGTCATAGACCCCATTAAGAATGTGTACAAAGGTAGAAAGACAAATGTAACTAAGGAGGGTGAGAATGTAAATGTGACTTAATTAGTTAGTTGTTTAGTTAGAAGGGGGGGACCATTGTTTGTTAGTAGTTTCACAAATGATGTCAGGGAAGGGGGAGTTTGTACTTAGAGAGAAAGGTGAGGTTGGAGAGAGTACGTAAGTTTTGTATTAGCAAAGTTGCTTGAGAGGGAGAGAGGGAAAGCTCTCGAAATCTTCCCTTGGCTTAGTATAAGCGTACGAGTTCATAAATAATATTGTCCAGTTCTTGTTTGTTGAAGCAAGGTAAATAGGCTTGGAGAATGTGAAACGCAAGTGATCAACATCGTGTTTGGAGGGGCCTTCAAAATCTTGTACCAATGATGATGAAATCTTATGTTTATCATTAATCAATATCCTAGTTAAACATCTGTCCTGTTGCATTTCATTCCTTTAAAAC
>JAOANK020380095.1:0-13936 GCA_026257165.2 Telfairia occidentalis | reverse complement strand
AAAAAAATGAAATTTTGTTTTAAAAGATTTTTTCTATATTTGTAAAATTTAAAACTGGTTATTATATTTCTAAATATCGCAAATACATTTCTACCCATTACAAAAATTCTTTTAAAATATTGCATTTGAAGTTTTGAACAAATTAATGTTTTAAACATTTTCAAACAAAGAAATTTCTTAATTAATTTTTTTTTAAATCAACTTTTAAAATTAAGTTAGATTTATTATTTTATATAATTTCTTTGAAGAAACTTTTTAAGTCTTAGAGTTTATTTGACTTTGTTTATATATGGAAAGAAAAGCTTTTTCACTTCCTTTTTTTTCTTCTGGATTTGAAGAGCCTTTATCTTTCAATTCCTATGTACCTCTTATTATATTTTATTCATATTTTTCTTATTTAACACATAGACATGTACCCGAGAAGTGAAGTGAACACAGAGTTGGACTACCTCAGACCTGCAGGGAAGGGAGAGGTGAGGAGGGGGGTGGCTTCGACCACACTCCGATGCTGAAGTCAGTAAGGGAGTCTTCAAGTGCAGGGTATCTCTCAAGAGGAATTGTGCTTACCTTACACATCACTGGGGACTTCTTCTATAGTAAACGACGGAGTGAGTCAGGGAAGTAGTTCCCCTTCGTTCGTCGTTAAACACAATGGATGACGATTGAACTTGGGGGGCAAGATTTTCTCTTGACTCCATTCCATCCAACACCCATCACAGTCACGACATTATGGACTATACATTCTCCTCTTCCATGCTGGGGTCATTCCTTGACACCTTACCTCGAGCGAGGTCGAGGTCGTCCGAGGTGTGGCCAACCACGAACGCGTGGCTTTCTCTAGAGGGTCCTGGTGTACTACAAAATTTTCACCTCGAACATTGGCCCCCACATTGCAGTCACTCGTTCTCATATGGGGCCCGCAAAGTAGTTTGGGTGTGTCTTGGGCTTTGATGCCTGAGGACGGACTCGGTTGTCAGTCACTCCTACCTCGTCTGTCGTTATTAAGAGTGTAGGGCACTATGTTCCCTTAATAAGTGAAATGACCCATGCCATGGATTATCAGCCGTCGAAGCGTTTGGCTATACTACGACGAAGAGGTGTTTCATGAGGCTATATAAGGAGGCTTTGCAGCTTTGAAGTGGTTTGCAACCTCAAAGCTCTCGATCCGCACTCCCGGCTCAACCTCCTCTTAGGTCAGTCTTTCGTCTCCCTTTCTCTTTTATTTTACATAACTTTCCTTAGTATCCTTAGGATATCTATTGATAGGGTTAGCATAGGATCCCTCTTTGCAGATGGTGGTACTTCGTCCCACGAACCCACTCCCTTGAGTCAACGTGGGGAACCACCCTTGGACATGACCGCGACCTCGGTCATGTCCCTCACAAATATCCTTACGTTCGATGGTCAGCCTTAGGGAATGGTACCTTATTTCGGACAATGTTGACCTTAGATTGCCTAACCCTGGGAAGACGCTTGAGAAACCTTCTCCAAGATGTGTCTTTATTTACCCTCACATGTTCGAATGAGTGGTTAGGCTGCCATTACATACTTTTATCTACGAGTTCTTAGCTCGGACTCAACTTGTTCTTGCTTAGCTTACCCCCAATGGGTGTAGGACGCTGCTTGACTATTAAGTTCTTCGGAGTTGGTTGGACTAACCTAGAGGTGGACCAAATTCTATGTGTGCTCTTTGTTAAGGTTCACTCTCAGGTCCCTCGCCACATCTATATTTCTGCCCGTTCGAGAAGTAAAATAAAAAATTTGGTCCCTCGTCTATTAAGAATCAAAAGAACCAATGGTTCTATGTCTAGGGAGAATGGCTAGCGCTCAACGCTGACGGTGGTCCTCTTTTTGTGGTCTCAGTCAAGTTCGGGGTGCCCAGTGAGTTTACTTCCTTCATCTTGGCCGAGGTTGTTCTTACACTCTCTTTGCTAATAAGGTTTATCCCGTTTTTGCAGTTTTTTCTTCGTCCTCGGAGCCTCTCAACGAAGTTTCACTCAAGGTTTTGGCGGCTGCCGGACGAGGTTCGCCACAACGACATATTGCATTGTGAGGAGTACCTCGTCGAGTACGACCTCTACGTCCCACTTGTTCTAGCTGAGTTTTACCCTTAGTTTTTTCCTTCTACTGTGACTTTGTGCTGCCGCGTTATGTTGTCTGCTAGGTAGTGATGAAATAATAGCTCATTTATGCAAAATAATGTTAAAAATGAAGACAAATCATACTCAAGTATAGGCAATCATACAACTAATACTAGAGTATTCTAGGATATCAATCCTCAGGGAATTTAGTTACTCTAGGTTATTAAGTTTTCATGCTCAATGTAATTCATTTCGATAAAAGATTACACAGATACTATAATGTTGATGCAAGAAGGTAGGTGAGAAGATTAAAATCCATTGGGTTTAGGGTTGCAAACATGAAAGATACGATAAACACAAGTACTAAAAATCGACGATAAAAAGAACAGGTAGTTGATGACATTCTGTCATGCGAATCGATATAATGTTGCAGCTTTTCTAGGATTGAAAGGTTCTTTTTGTAAATAGGTATTCACAATATATCTATCCACTCTTTTATGCGACATATACTTATAAGCAAGTCATGATATGTATAAACTCAGACTCTACATTCACGAAACACACAATCCTTTTAGTTATACAGCTTCAACACTATGTCTAATGCATCTATGAGAATATAATGCTTCTTCTCTACTATATCTTTTCAATCAACTTCGACTAGACTTTTGCTTGTCAGCAACAAGTCTAGCTAGCATTAGCTATCGTCGGCCAACTGGACACTTTTCGATTAATAATAAGACAGATTAAAAGAAATAGAAGAAGTTCTTTTGATTCACCAAAAGAAACAACAACAAAGTTTTTACAACACATGACTGTCATCAACTACCCAAATGGATTTTAGCTACAATACATAACAAACAAAAAGTTTAAATAAAACTGGAATAAATACAATAATAAATTTAGAAATAAATGTAAGTTTAAATACTTTAGTTGAAATAAATCAACTAGAGCAAAGTTAAGACAATAAGAAGCAGTAGAATTGAAGATTCAGAGGCTTTGAGCTCAGTAGTAGCTAGGTTTCTCCTCAAAAGGTCTGGATTCTTCCGTTGAGAGAATCATTGCCTTATTCTTCCGTAGTTCCTTCTTTTTCGGCAGCTTTCCCTAAAAATGTGTGTTTCTTTCTTTAAATACAAGTTCATAAATGACTCATGGTGCCCTCCTGAAATCCCATGTGTAGAGTGAGGGTGAATCGCGCCTTCCTAAGGCGTCATACACACCTCACAGAATCAATAATTCGTACACTGGAGGGTTTTGGGGAATATTCTGCTTGCCAAAATGTTGTAGCATTTTGTAAGGGAGAAGGTTGTGTTGCTTCTTTGAACTTCCTTTAATTCTTGTAAGTGGCACAAATACAACCCATAATTCAGTGGCATGTACATCTATCAAGTATTAAGTCCTTAGACAAGCCAATTACAGAAATAACAAATTTTGACGCTACCACATGCTTTCCTCATACTAACTCATCACAAACAACAATCAAAGACTCAATTTGATAGGCATAATAACCCTCTTTTGGAGAGTTTCACACCTCCAAGCTTGAATCTTTGCTTGTCCTCAAGCAAAACAGATAAGAGCTAACCCTGTAATCGTCATCTATGCAACCTCAGTTTACAAGTAATTTGCTCATTCAAAGTTAGTTTTCCAAGCTCTCTTTATTGCCTTGCCGCAGTAACATACCTCCAACTAACCTTTTTTAAGATTCTTAACTAGGTCCTAAGTTGTACTCGTTTCTTGTTTTTTTTTCCTTATCCTTAAGCTTCAACTTCCATTGCCTACCACAATATTCTATCATTCACTTGTAAAACCTCAAGAATTCTACATTTAAGGATGAAGACTGAGGTTTGTGCTACAAATGCTAAAGCTTTGAGTGAACTCCTCTTTCTGTTTTGTATTTTATTCATTCATTTTTTTACATAGATAAAAAGGGTAATTCGCCACCTTCATTTTGGCTTATCCCTGCTTCTTAGGCGCTGATATCCAACTATAAGCCACTCAATAAGAAGAGTAGAGTGTATCACCTCCGTTCTGTCTTATCCCCGCTTCCTAGGTTCTGAATATCTAACTACGAGCAAGACACAAAGCTTTTCCCCTTTCCTCTATATTTTTTTAAACAGAAGAGGGGAAATTCACTTGCTTTGCAAACTGATTACAAAAGGCATTAATACACATTACTCATACTTCTACATAAGCACACTACCCCCAAGCTTGAATTTGACAATGACCTTATTGTTGACTAAGATGAATGGCTAGTGTGAGGGGGAGTAGAACATGGGAGAAAGTATAGAGAAGCTAGAAATAACTGTAGAAAATTGAGAGTAAGGTTTGTTGGCGAGGCTTCTATCAAAGAAAAACAAGGAAAGTTGTACAACTTTGGGTAGCTGGGCACACCTAAAGAATTATAACTAGCAATAAGCTCCAAAAAGCGATTAGGTGTGGGCATATTTGGGGTAGCTAAGAGGAATTTCGTCATCGAACTAATCTCAAAATACACAAAATTGACTGAGGCATACAAAGCTAGATAAACTGCTAGGCACTATATTCCCTTTGTAAAATGGCTATCAAGAGTACATAAGCACACAATTCATTAGACATATAATAACTATGGGCAAAGGTTGTACTATGCCCTTTTTCTCTCTCTCTCTCTTGTTTAGAAACAGAAGAAATAAAGAATTTCATAAAGGTATAGCAAGCAACGACAGACAGTTCTATTGAATATGAGAGAATGCAAAGAAGTGCGGACATCATAAGAAAATGTTGGCACATATTGCCAGCATAAAAAAGAAGTAGTATATTAAAGCAGTAAACATATAAAATAAAAAGGAGTAAAACAAACAGGGATGAGATAGAAGAGAATCTTCTCTTCCGCTAACAATAATTTCAATCTCTAGACGATTGTGCAGCTTTAGATTGTTATGGGGAAAGTAATGGCAATGGTGGCAGATGGGCATTTTTCAATTTGAAAATGTTATGCCCTACTTGATCCCTCTTTCTTACTTATTTGAGTAGGTACTTCTACCTCTTGGCCAGCTTACTTATCTTAGTGAGAAGTGGCTCTATCATTATATACATCGCTTCTGTAAAGATATCGTCAAGTCGTCTAAGTTGAATTATTGCGTAGGGGCAGTGTTTCGGTGTCCAAAGGGGCTGAACGTTTTTCTTTCGTGGGAGCATGAGCATAAACTCCTATTTGAAACCTGATGATCATTTGCCAATCTGTCTCAACTTGTTCTGATAAGAGATCATCAGATTCTTCTAGATGGACGTTTTCTTGCAAGCACAACTCAGAGATAAGCCTTGAAAGAATAGCTTGCCAGTTCATTTTCTCGCCCAGCCTCTGATCTCTACTTCAATTAATTGACCCATGTTGATTTTAATGCCTCTCAGAATGGCATAAACCAACATGATGTGCTCACGGGGAATCAACAAGTCATGAGTTGTTGGAAGAATTCTATTCTTCAAAAATATACCCAGAAAGCAGCTTGGGGCGTCAGTATAGAGGGAAGAAAATAATAGACTCCCAGCTTCGAGACTTGCCATTCAGCTGAATTGTTGCCTACAACTTCTAAGACACTATCCAAATCTTCGCTTTCTGAGGCCGAACAAAGGCAATTTCCTTTCGGATTTGTTGGGTGATCAAAACCATAAAAATGGTTAATTACTTCAGAGGAGAATTTTACCTTTTTGTCGCGGACCAACACGAATGTTTGCCCCTCAAAAGTAATATTGGAGTAGAACTTTGCACTAGTTGTGCAAACCCATAGTCTAGTTTCCCACAGAACTACTCCCAGCTATTGATTTTTATAATTTCCCTTATTTATGTGGGCAACTCGAATGATGCCGACAAGATCTCGTTCTTAGCTAAGAATTGATTCGATTTCATCTCTTTTGCTCTTTTCTCAGCCACATGGTTAACATAACGTGTAAATGTAGTTGTTTCTTCTCCTTGTGTTTCTTTGCCTTTCCTGGTTGTTTTCTCAGCTATCTTCTTCTCTTTCTCTCATAATTTGGCTTCTTTCTTTCTTAATGCTGCTATGGGTTCTCCAAGGTCTGATGATGGCACAGATAATGTGGTAGCATCACTCTGCCTCGCAGTTTTCTTTTTCTACTCTTTTTTCTTCTTTTTCTTTACAATAGTTTTGTGGGTGTCAGGCATTGCTTTAGGCTTCGGTTCACTTTGTTGTTCAGGTGCTTGTACTGACTCCATGATTGGTTTTTCATACCAATCATTACAATGGTCTTCTTCATTGACAAGTTAACAGTTTTGACATTCTTTTCCTCTAAGTTAAGCTCTACAATATCTCATTCACTATGCTGCAGCACCTCATCCTACATTACTTCCTCTATTGCAAACTCAGTCGCTATGTTCGCACTTTGCAACACAGGTGACACTACTGGAACTAACTCGGGCGTGATAGGAGGTATCTTAGAAGGTAACACAAAAGGTGAAGGGGGAGGGGTACTAACCTGTCACGTTGTGCTCTCAATAGTGGTATGAGTGTCTGTTGGTCTGGGTGGTTTGCTCACACCTTGCTTAAAATATCTCTGCTTCAATTGCCCTTCTTCTTTTTTGTCCCTCCACCAAAAACTTTTGTTTCGTTGAGCAGCTTGCTTTTCACGCTTCTTTTCTACTGGTGGTGGTAGTGGTGGTGCTGCTTGTTCTGGCGAGTTTACCGATACACAACTTTCAATGGTTTCGAATCCATTCGCATTAGTTAGCGTTTCGCCATAGTAGGGCTTGGTACCCTTTCATCTTTTGATGACGAAGAATCGAGCAAAATCGGGTTAGAGGCACTAGTTACGTTGTAACTTTTTTTGATTGCTCAATATTTCGCCGGCCTTCTCCTTTAGTAGAAACTATTTTTATTGTTTTGTGAAGGAATTGGGAGAAATTGTCCTTCAACTTGAATACACTCTAAGAGGAGATGAAAGAAGAACAAAATAGGTGTGAAAGGAGAGGATTAAATGAAATGGAGTGGGAAATGAGGATTGCACAGTTTCCTTTAAATAGAGTGTTGGGCAACGGTAACTTTTTAAATAAGAAATGAAGAGATTTAATTTTCGCTTTCGTTTTTGAACGGGAATGGGAAAAAAATTTGATGCTTTATTCTAGAGCCTCAAATATAGTAGTTTTGTGGGCTTTCAAGTGTAATACGATGTTTTATTTATTGAATTTGTAGGAATCGACCATTTATAGGTGAAAATAAAGATTCAGTGTTATTCGTGTTGAAAAACAAGCCTAAGAAGAGCAAATTTAGCTAAGGAACGAAGAAGATACATCAAAAAGAGTCAAAACCCGAGAGCATAGCATCTCAGTGCCAAGTAAGTGCGTTGAGATGCCCAAAATTGAAGGAAAACAAAGGAGATGCACCTTGGAGAGGACGCAGTGTCGAGATGCTGACCTTGGCATCTTGACGCCGCAAGAAGGATCGCAAACCTATGCGCGTGCCCGCGCAGGCACATGAAGCATAAGGCTGCATTAAAATGTATGACGTCTCAATGCTACACGCACGTACAAGTGGGCATGCACAAGTGAATGCAAAGTAGCTTCAAGACACTACAAGAAATGCAGCCTTGGCAAACTTTTTATTCGGGTGTTGTTTTGCCTATTATTTAAGGGCAACGTCAAGACACTGTCCTCTAGTGCCTTGACATTGCCGCCTAGAGCTATATAAGTATAATTTCATGAATTAAATTGAAGAGTTTGTTTTGGCCAGTGGTTTGAAAGAGAATTTCGAGGTTCAATACCAAAATACAGTGGGCATTCATTCTAGAGGAGATTTAAGGATTTTCAAGTGTTCGAGGGTGAAAATCACGAGCACGAGAGTCGGTTTGGAGACAGTGTCGGGGAAGAATCGGCTCGAGAGTTTTCTTTTCTCTTTTATGGTCTATATTCTATTTGATGGGCCGTTTAGAAATGATTTTATAGATGTATTGTAGCTAAATTCATTAGTTTTAGGGTGTTGGTTCGTGTTATGGACGATTAATTATGCTATTAAACTCTTGAATGCATATTTATTGTTTTTCTTCTAAATTTCAGCATTGAATGTGTATGTTCATTTAACCAATGAATGTTGTAACTGTTGTAGTTTACTGTCTTGCTTGTGACTTGAGAGAGGGTCGTTTTCAAAATTTTACAATGTTAGACTGACAATAGATTTCGAGGTTTACTTAGGATCCATTATCGACACGATACGTCCTAGGTTGAAAAGGGTGATCTGGGGCAGGTCGTGTCAGTCGTAAATTATTGCATTCTATTTTGCTAACTTTTTCGAAAGCGAGGGTAGTAAAGTGAGACATTGGAATTTAGATGCATGTTTCTCTATGTGCAAAAATGATAAGGGCGCGTGTAAGATCCGTGATAGGTTGCTTTTATGCCACTTTCTATCTTCTTCTAGCGAGACATCGTGTAGGGAGCTTTTAGTGAGAGTCGGTGGACCTCGAGAGGAGGAAACCCAAGTTTATAAATCTTAGACTTAGAAAATTGGTGGTCTATTGCATATCTCAAGTTTAATTAGATATTTAATTCTGTCATTTGACAACGCCAACACCCTAGAACTACTTATCCCTTGATTTTCCTCTCGTTACGTGCTTCTTAGCATTCACATTTTATTTGCTTGCTAGATTAGACCTGTTGCATGCCAGTTAGTTTCTCTAAATAAAACTTGACAACTACTATCTCGGTACTAAATAGAATTAATAATCTGATTCCCAGAGGACGATACTCGGTCTCCAAGTCCATTTTATATTACAATTTGACCCGCGCACTTACAGTAATAGAGTGAGTTGCGATCAAGTTTTTGGTGTTGTTGTCGGGGATCGGTGTTTTTATTTCTATTTATATTGAGAAAACATTGTCGATCTTACTTTAGGGTGTATATTATTATTATTTGTTTTTTTTGTTTTTTTGTTTTGTTTGTGTTTGGCGCATGCGCCGGACTAGAGATGCTAGCCTTATTCATTTTGATCCAAAGATTGATAGAACTTTTAGGAGGAATTTAAGAGGGAACATGGTAGAACAGGTGATCATGGCTCAGCAACAAGGAGCTGTACGGTTGATTAGAGATTATTTCCAACCCTCAGTTCCTATAGCCCAGCTTAGGATAGCACCACTTGATGTCAATAACTTCGAACCAAAGCCAGGATTGATCCAAATGGCTCGAGAAAGTACATTTAGAGGCCTAGTCACTAAAGACCCTCACAAGCACATTCAATCTTTCTTGGAAATTTACAGTACCATTAAGGTAAACGTGTTTCAGCTGATTCCATTTGCTTACACTTATTTCCTTTCTTTGTACATGGTCGAGCGAAGGATTGGCTCGAGACATTACTTGGTGGAAGCATAAACATGAGGGACGAGTTGGCCCAAGCATTTTTGAATAAATATTTTCCACTAGCGAAAGCTCAGAGGCTAAGATATGAGATCAGTGCTTTCAGGGAACATGGGATAGAAGCAGTTGTTTGAGGCATGAGAGCGTTAAAAAGACCTTCTATACAAGTGCCCTTAACACAGTTTTCCTGACTGCTCCAAATTCAATGTTTTTATGATGGATTAACTAGTGCTACTAAATCCATTTTGGATGCAGCTGCAGGTGGCTCGCTATTTTAAAAGACTATAAAGCTGGCACACATAATACTTGAAGATATGGCTACCACAAGTTACCATTGTCCTAAAGAGACGTCAAATACTCGAGTTTTTGGACTTTATAATGTCGATGAGGTAAGTGCTCTTAAGGCACAAATGCCTACATTGACTAACACCCTGAATAGTCTAAACATGTAAGGAAAGCCTCAACTGATTACATCTATGGCAACATGTCATTCATATCTTGGCTGGAAAAATCCTTAGTTGGAACAAGCTAACTACATGAATAAGAGCTATGGATTTCAAGGAGTCCAACAAAACAGATTTGGAGCCCCGCAGAGCTCGTTGCCCAACCATTACTATTCAGGTATTCGAAACCACGAAAATTTTTCTTACGATAACAATATTGTTTTGAATCCCTCAGGTCTTACTTTGACCTCACAGCAACCACCTAAGAGAAAACCGTCTTTAGAGGACATGTTAGTTACATTCATCATGGAGACCAGGAACTAGACTTTTAACCTGGAGAACAAGGTGGACAGCCAAGAAAAGGCCCTAATGAACATGGAGATTCATATTGGCCAAATTGCCACCACTCTCAACACCATGCAAAAAGCCCAGTTCTCAAACAGTATTGCGGTAAACCCAAGGGAGAAATGCAATGCTATAACACTGATAAGTGGTAGAACGCTGGAGGAACCTGAACTAAAGAAGGAGGCCGAAAAAGTTGAAGAGAAGAAGAGAGATGAAGAAAAGGTTGAGGAGACATCAAGGGAGGCACCCAAACTGCCATCTCTAAGGAAGTATTCTGACCCTATCCCTGTTAATCTAAATGTCATCCCCTACCCTCAACGCTCTAAAAGAAAAAATTAGATTCTTAATTTTCTAAATTCTTAGAGATCTTTAAGATACTATACATAAACATTCCTTTTGCTGATGTACTTGAACAAATGCCTAATTATGCGAAGTTTTTTAAGCAGATCATGGCTTCAAAGAAACAATTTGAGAAATATGAGACAGTGAACTTGACAGAAGAGTGTAGCGCGGTCATACAGAAGAAGCTGCCTAAAAAATTAAAAGATCCAGGGAGTTTTACTATACCTGCACAATAGGCAATCTTTTTGTAAATCGTGCTTTATATGACTTAGAAGCTTCTATTAACTTAATGCCTCTATCTGTTTATAGGAGACTAAATTTGGGTGAAGTACAACCAACCACAATATTGATGCAATTGGTAGATCGATCCATTACTCGCCCTCGAGGTATAATGGATTATGTTCTTGTCAAGGTTGACAAATTCATATTCCCTGCAAATTTTGTGGTGCTTGACATGGAGGAAGATGTCGAGGTACCCATCATCCTTGGGAAACCATTTATGGCCACAGGAAAGGTACTAATAGATGTGCAGCAAGGTAAGCTAACCTTAAGGGTGGACAACGACGAGGTAAAGTTCGATATTTATCGATCAACGGAACACCCTACTGAGGTTAGTATGTGCTATAAAGTAGATAATTTAGATAAACCTGCTGTTGAGTATAAATATGAATTTGTTGTGGTCTCTTCTACAGTGGAAGAGAATAATAGCATGTTGAAATCTTATTGTGGTAGCTTAGGTAAAAAACATGAGGTTGAGCTTGTCATCCATACTTCTGTTTCTGTTTCTGCTTATATTTCTGATTTTGCATCTGCTAGACATGTTAGAGATCATTCTAAAACTCCATTGCATGATAGAAAGCTAGAGCACGATAAGCCTCCTAATATAAAATTGGAGTCCTTACCTGCACATTTTAGATACGCCTTTTGTGATTCTTCTACTCATGTAGTTTTACCTACTAGTGTGAGCATTATAGAAGAAATATTTTCCTAAATGTGCTACGTATGATTAAGAATGAATGCGAGAAGGAGGCTCGTTGGATGCAGGACATGGTAGTGAAAGATCGATGATTTGATGTCCCGTTCCACTAGGGACGTTCTTGGGAGGGAACCCAAGCACTTCTTTCCTTTTTCCTTTCCTTTTGTTATTTGTGTGTTAGTTTGTTGTTTTTGTGAGCCCAGTTGTTCCTTAAAATTCTATTTCTTGCCCTTTGTTTCAAAAGTCATAGCACAGTCGTACTCAGTCAACTTGCCTGTCGTGTCGCGGACCATCTCACCTTCAAGGACAATATCATTTACTTTTGTGCTTTGTCTTTTCTTTTTCCTACATTGAGAACAATACATGATTTTAAGTTTGGGGTGGGGTGTCCTAAGTACTGTGTGCTGTTAGGATATATTACATGTGAATTGTGTGCTGAACTCTTGAATATGTTGTTGATTGATGATTTAGAATTTTGGATGAAACTTTTTGATTCAATTGAATGATATGAATGATTGTTCACCTGATTGTATGATGAAACTAAAATTTTTCATGCTTGTAAGCTGAGGACTATGGTTATTCATGATTTGTTGTAATGTGTATGTGAGTTGAAACATGGAGATTAGTAGGCATACTTCTGAAGTGAGTCATGTTTGAAATCCTTCTTTGAATTCCATGTATTTTGCGCACGTAGCCCTCTTGTTTATAGTCTTGAAGGCTTAGAGTGTCCTTAATGAGCTTAGACTTGAGATGTTTCAAAATAGTCTGATTATTGGATAGTGAACTTCTAGGTTAAAGTAGCTTATGCTAAAAATGAATTTTTATTAAATAAAGTATGTCTAAAGAGGTTAAATAAAGTATGGGAAATCAAAAGAAAATGAGAAAAGAAAGTGAGTATTGTCCTAGATTATAGGTACTGCTCATAGTTGGGTACTCAACGCCTAGGAAATGAGAGTAAGCTAGAACGAATGTAGTACATTTTTATTAGGCTCCTCTTTTACAAAAATTGGAAAGAAGGGAAAAAAAAAGAGCAAAGAAAAAAAGATGAAAAGGAAAAAGAAAGAAAAAAAGATTTTTTTTTCCCTTAAGCTTCCTTAAACTAGAAACATCACTTAAAAATGATTCAGTGCTGGAGTAGGGGCAGCTTAGGAAAGACTCCATTAAATGCACTATGGGTTTATAAGGACTAGAATGGGATGGACTTGCACACACACACACACACACACACAAGGGAAGATAAGAATTAACATTCGACTTTCTTACCGATAGAATGTGCATGAACGTTTCTTTTTGTTGTGCTCTTTACATGTCATTGTGTATTAAGATAAGAGTCTGAAGCATTCGAGTATGAGAATTTCTCTTATATGTTTGTGTTTTAATTTTGCTCGGAACTAGCAAAACTCTAAGTTCTGGGTAGTTGATAGCACTACAAAGTTGCTATTCTAGAGCCTTAACTATAGTAGTATTGTGGACTTTCAAGTATACTTTGATACTTTATTTATTCAATTTTCAGGAATCAAGCATATGGAGGCGAAAATAAAGATTCAATGTTATTTGAGTTGAAAAACGAGCCTAAGAAGAGCAAATTCGGCTAAAGAATGAAGGATATCTGTCAAAAAAGACAAAACTCGAGAACATAGCATCTCAACACCGAGTTAGGGCATTGAGAAGCCCAAATTGAAGGAAAACAAAGGAGATGCACAGTAGAGAGGTCGCAGCGTCGAGATGCTAGCCTTGGCATCTCGACAATGCACGAAGGATCACAAGCCTGCGTGTGCGTGTGCGTGTGCGGGCACATGAAGGACAAGGCAGCATTAAGACGCTGCCCCATGACGTCTCAACACTGAATGCACTTACAAGCGGGTGGGCGCAAGTGAATGCAAAGTAGCATCGAGATGCTAGTTCACGACGTCTCGATCCTACAATAAATGTAGCCCTAGCAAACTTCTTAGTCGCGCGCCGTTTTGCCTATTATTTAATGGCAACGTCAAGACGTTGTCCTCTAGCATCTCAACGCTGCCGCCTAGAGCTATATAAGTATAATTTTGTGAACTAAATTAAAGAGTTTATTTTAGCCACCGTTTTGAGAGAGAATTTCGAGGTTCAATACTAGAATACAATGGGCATTCATTTTAGAGGAGATTGAAGGCTTTTCGAGTTTTTGGGGGTGAAATTCACGAGCATGGAAGTCGGTTCGGAGCTGGAGATGGGGAAGAATTGGCCTGCTAGTTTTCTTTTCTCTCTTTTACATTCTATATTTTGTTTGATGAGCTATTTAGAAATGATTTTATCGATGTATTGTAGCTAAACTCATTAGTATTAGGCTGTTGGTTTCGTATTATGAGTGATAAATTACGCTCTTAAACTCTTGAATGCATATTTATTGATCTTCTTCTAAATTCCAACATTGAATGTGTATGT
>JAOANK020379279.1:0-13945 GCA_026257165.2 Telfairia occidentalis | reverse complement strand
TATGTCTACCACATACATGTTTAAATTACATAAAATAACCTTGGATATTAGTTTATTGGATTGGGTTAATGCACACTCAATTGAAATAAAATAACATCTTATTTTATTAAATAAATAATTTATTTACTATAATTACAAAAACACGAAACTCACTAGATTTAGGGCACCAACCCCAACAATCGCTTCTTTACAAGCCTTTGTATTTGTCACATACTCAGCTTTCGTTGTAGACTATGCAAACATAGCCTGCAACGTAGCTTTGCAACTGATAGCTTAACCACCAACAATAAATACATATCCAGTAAGAGATCCTCTTTTGTCAAGATAGCCAGCAAAATCAAAATCCACATAGCCAATAACTCCATCTCTACTTCTCCCAAAATGCAAACAAACATTAATAGTACCTTGCAAGTATCTCAAAATCCACTGAATTGCATTCCAGTGTTCTTTACTAGGATTTCTCAAATATCTACTTTGCACTAATGCGTGCGACAAATCATGACGTGTACAAAACAACCCAATTGCACTAGAATAAGGAACTCGAGACATATAATTAATTTCATCATCTATCTGTGGAGACAAAGCAAATGAAAGTCTAAAATGTGATGTTAATGGAGTACTAACAAGCTTGGTTTTGTGCGTGTTGAACCTGGACAAAACTTTCTCAATATATCCCTTCTGACTCAAATAAAGTTTTCTTGCGTTTTTGTCTCTTATAATTTCGATACCTAGTATTTTCTTTACTGCTCCCAAATCTTTCACGTCAAACTCCTTACTGAGCTCTACTTTGACTTTTCTAATTTCTCTTATATCTTTAGCAGCAATCAGCATATCATCAACATATAAGAGAAGATACACAAACCACTCATTCTGATTCTTCTTGAAACATATACAACTATCATAACTACTACTCTTGAAATTATGAGTAATCATAAAAGAGTCGAATTTCTTGTACCATTGTCTTGGTGACTGTTGCAGGCCATAAAGAGACTGCTTTAACAAGCATACATAGTCTTTTTTTCCTGAAACTACAAAACCCTCTGGTTGATGCATACAAATATCTTCCTCAAGTTCTCCATGTAGAAATGCAATCTATAAATCTAACTACTCCAGTTCAAGATCATGAATAGCTACAATACCAAATAATACACGAATTGAGCTATGTTTCACAACTAGAGAAAATAGATCAGTATAGTCAACACCAGGAATTTGACTATAGCCTTTAGCAACTAATCTTGCTTTATTTTTGGGTTGGGATACCTTCCTTTCTTTTAAATACCTATTTAAAATGAACGACTTTCTTACCCTTAGGAAAGTTTCACATGCTCCCATGTACCATTATTGTGGAGAGACTCAGTTTCTTCTTGCATTGCAATCATCCACTTACTAGAGATTGTTACCATTTACTGCCTTTACAAATGTAGACGGTTCCTCACTAGAATCAATGTCTTCACCAACATTTAAAGGATAAGCAACTAAATTCGCCTCTACGTATCTTTGTGGAGGTCTAATTTCTCTTCTAGGTCTATCTTTAGCAATAGTATATTGCAATGGTGCTTGTGGAGATGAAAATTATCACCCCTATGAGGAATCTCTAGAGAAGTGCCACAAGCACTAGAGACATCATCTTTATCAGACTTGGAAGATTTTTCTAACTCAAACTCTACCTGTACATGTGAATCTTGCTTAATCTTATCTGAAGACTCTTCTTTAGAAGATTTCTTATTCAACATGAATGATTCATCAAAGATAAAATCTTTACTAACAATTACCTTTTTAGTTTCGGGACACCATAACTTATATCCCTTAACACTAGGTTTATAACCTATAAAAATGCATTTCAAAGATCTTGGTTCAAGTTTACCGTTATTCACATGAGCATAAGCAGGATATCCAAATACCTTTAAATATAAATAATTGGCAGGAGTAGCAGAGCACACTTCTTGTGGTGTCTTTTTCTGGAGAGATATAGTAGGAGAGCGATCGAAAAGATGACATGCTAAAGCAGCAGCTTCAGCCCAAAAAGATTTAGGTAAGCCTGGATTTGACAACATACAACGCACCTTACCCATCAAAGTCCGATTCATTCACTCTACTACTCCATTTTGTTGAGGAGTATGATGAATTGTTAAGTGTCAAAGAATTCCCTGTGACTTGCAAAAGACATTAAACTCATTAAAATAGAATTCCAAGCCATTATCCATATGAAGACATTTTATTTGTCTTCTTGTTTGTTTCTTAATCATGGTTTTCCAATTCTTAAATGTAGAGAACATGTAACGTCCCTTAATTTTTTTTTAATTCATGCTATGAGTTATTGAATTATGTAATTAAGGGACTAAATTTTTTTTTGGATTTTATTTTATGATTATTAGAGGAAGAATTTGTAAATAATTATTTAATGATTTAAAAAGGGTTTTTCTTTTAGAAAAATTAGAAGAAAATTAAGTGATGGCACTCTCATAATTAGAGGACTTAGGGTTAGGGTTTAGGGTTAAGGTGAACCTTATAAATGTATCATTAGGGACCCTGGCCACCAAACCCTTTTCCTATTCCAAAAAGGAAAGAGGACATCCCAAAATTTCCCCTTTTCTTCTCCCTTTCACTCCAACTTTCCTCGTTCCCCTCGAAAATTTTCTTCCTCTCAATCAAACCTTCCTCCCTCACGTGCACCCATCTCCTAGAAAGCAATAGCAGGTGGAGGACGAAGTTGTTCAGCGATCAAGATCGGTGGCGGCGATGGCGAGGTGTTTTCCCTCTTTATTTTTTGAGTTTCACCAACTTTCGTAGCTCTGTTTTGGCTTAAATTTTGAGGACAACCTCCTCATCACCTGTTCATATCCCAACCAGAACAGATAATCCATCGAAGTCCTTGAACTCCCTGATTTCTTAGTTTTTCCTTATTTTAACCACGTTTTCCCCTTTTTCTCGATCTTTCGAAAGGGCGATTTTGGAAAACGAACGGTCAGAAAGCACTAGGAGGTTGAGATCTACATGTTGGTGTTATCAGAATCACAATCGAAGCAGCAGTGGAAGCTCACGCACTATAGAAAGAGGACTGGCAGCGGCGCTTTTGACATACGTGTCGAAGCTTCAGGCTACGCGTGGCAGTCCTTTCGGGTTGATTCTGGTGGCGTTAAACTCCTAATGGTGAGTAGATTCTGAAAATGGTCCATGTTTGCCAATCCGAGATGGCTCGTGGGAGGTACTGACCGGACGACAGTGGCACGTAGCGGCGGCGCATGGGCTGTAGCCGATCTAGAAACAGCGGTGTCTTTCGAGTGTCGTTTGCCCCTAAAAACCCTAACTTCCCTTTTCAGTTATTTAATTAATTGGAATTTATGATTAATAATGGTATTTCAGGTATTTTGGACTTAGGTTGCTTAAAGAATCCATTACCGATCTTCCTTGGTTTCACTTTCTGTTTTTCTTGAGATTTGAGGTAAGTGACTTCGCTCTTGGATAAACCATAGGGCTAGATCTGTAACTTGTTTGATTCGTACGTTGTATGTGTTAACCATGCTTACCTTGTAGTTGTGAATCGAGTATGATAGTGTGCTAGTAAGATAAGCATGTTGCGTATATGGTTGTTATGTGATTTGTGGATGTCAGGGGCATTATTGAAATATTGCAAATTAGATGCCTTCAAGCTTCAAATTGTATATTATGTGTTTGGGACCAATGCATAGTTGTAGTTTGTGTGTTGCATGTTCATGAGTTAGGAGTTATGTCATCTCCGCTTAGTGCTGTGTTTGAGGACCTCCATGAATGTATTCTCCGCTTTGTGCTGCTGTGTGCTTGGAGTGTCTTTGTGAGATAGAATATCTTCGCTTAGTGCTAAATAGAGGACCTCGTATCTCTGTGATATAGTCGATCTTTACTTAGTACTGAACAGAGAACCTCTTAAGATATATTTTGTACTTTGTGCTGCTGTGTGCTTGAGGTGCCTCGAGATGGTATACTTCTGTGAGAAATAGAAAGTGGGTCCAACATGAGTTGCATGACTATATGAGTTTGCATGTTCGACCCTAAGGGTAAGAGTTACTTAGTGGATATAATTTTTATACTCAACCTTTTCCTTTCCTTGTTTTTTTAGGTAATGAAAGGATCTACCGAGGTGGCTGACGATGAGCAAAATGCTATAGGCCATGGACACAAGTTTTGATCTTCAGCCATGTTTTATTTGCATTGTTTTACGTTCTAGTTTTTAAAAAAAAAAACTATTGATCAGGGTTGCATTTTTTATTCACTTAAAGTTTTTATCTTATCATAGTTTTGCAACTTAAAAACCGGGATCCCAGTATGTTCCATTGAATTATGAAAGTACTTAATATGTTATTTCCTTATTAAATAAAGTAATTTTTATCTTATCGAGCATGCATGCTAGTAATAGCCCTAGGTAAAGTATGTCTAGAAGTCGAGCTGTTACATAACATGTCACTCTTTTGCTTCAAGAAAAATACTCATCCTTTTTTAGAGAAATCATCAATTATGCTCAGCATATAGAGTGCACCACCTTTAGACGGTACTTTAGCTAGTCCCCAAAGATCAGAGTGAGTATAGTCAAGTATTCCCTTTGTGTTATGAATACCTTACATAAATTTGACTCGTTTTTGTTTTCCAAACACACTATGCTCATAAAATTCAATTTTACTAATTTTCTATCCATCAAGAAGTTCTCTTTTGCTCAACTTGATCATCCCATTTTCACTCATATGCCCGAGACGCATATGCCAAAGATGAGTAGCATCTTTATCAGATAAAGAAGGCGTAGAAACTACTACATTACCAAGAACTGCAGAACCCTGTGATACATAGAGATTGACAGAATTTTTCTGTCCTTTCATAATTGTTAGAGCCCCTTTGCTAACCTTGAAAGCTCCACCTTCACGAGTATACTTGTACCCTTTTTAATCAAGAGTACTAAAAAAAATTAGATTTCTCTTCAAATCTGAAATGTGTCTCACATCAACAAGTGTCCTAATGACTCCATCAAACATCTTGATCCTGACTGTTCCAATACCAACTATCTTATAAGATGCATTATTTCTCATCAAAACTGTACCTTTAGATATTGTGTCACATGTTGAAAACCAATCCTTGTTATGACACATATGAAGCAAACATCCAGTATCAAGAATCCATTTACCATAGGAATTCAAATTGTCGTTCGAAGCAACTAAGAGATCACCATCACTATCATCACCTTCAATAACTCTGGCCTGATGAGAACTCTCTAGTTCTTTCCCTTTTCATATGCAGTAGTTCTTTTATTCTTATTCTGTAACTTATGTAGCATTCAGATTTGCTATGACCCTTCTTTTTGCAGTAATTGCATGTTTTGTCCATATTCCTAGATTTGATCGACTTCTCTGATCACTATAGATTTTTTTCTCTTGTGTTCTTCCTCGTGCATATAACCCCTCTGCTTGACGCTCTAACCTACTAGTAATACATTTTATTTTCTCCTGTGAGAATAAACTATCATATACTTCATTCAACGTCAGAGTATCACAACTATATAATATTGTATCTGTAAAGTTCATGTATGAGAGAGGTAAAGAACACGATAAAATCAAAGCTAAATTCTCTTCATCGTAGCTAACCTTCATAGCTTCCAAATTAGAGATAATTTCCTTAAAACCAACTAAATGGTCATCTAAAGATGCTCTTTCATCCATACGAAATGAAAATACTCGTTTTTCGAGATGCAATTTAGTAGTTAAAGTTTTTGTCATGCATAATTGCTCTAACTTTAACCATAATCCAGCAGCAGTTTTCTCTTTCAAAACATCTTACAATATTTGATTTGACAAGTGAGGATGAATTAATGTAAGAGATTTTCGGTCTATATTTTGCTTTTCTTCTCGTGTCCAAGATGCAGGCATCCTATTGATTCCCAATAATGCTTCTTCTAAGTCCATTTAGACAAGCACAGCCCTCATTTTAGCTTGCCATAATAGAAATCTAGTATTGCGATCCAAAAGTAGAACATTGTGTTTCATAGTTGCTATATCCAAAAAAATATCTCAACCAATGAACTACTCTAATGAACCGATGTGCTTTGGTACCATTTGTTATGATTATTTACTAATTCGCAGGAGAAATAAACTAGATTCGAATTATGGCAATTGCAAAGTATAAATTTAGAGAGAGAAAAATGAACACAGAGAACTTATGTGGTTCAAACTTTGCCTACATCCACGGACGAAGACGACGAAAATATTTTCACGAATTCCAAATGGGATTACAAAAGAGCACTCTCAATCACTCATCAAAAAACTCTATACACCCAAAATATTTAACCTCTTCCAAAATTAATTTTAAATAATTAAAAATTAATTATAATTCTAAATGCAAAAGTGAAATCACATTCTTACTCAAAATTACACCAAATAATTAAGGATGATGTGATGTATATAGGCTTAAAAAAAAACAGTCAAAACTCTTTTTCTCGGACAAAATTATCGCCACAACAACCAATAATCGAGAGAAACATGGCGAATATAATAGTGATATTGAATATTGAAATTATGGATGTGATCCAGGATATTGTTTAGATATTATGGATATTCTATCACTTTCTTACATATAAACATAGAGAGCAATCGAATTGTTGAAAAGAGTCAATTTCATGATCAATACAGAATTTTGTGGACCATATTGGTATTTTACTTTATTTTATTTTTTAAGTTATAAAGCCTTGGACCAAATTTTATATCAAGATGTAATGGATGTTTCACTTAATTATCAAACTGTATTATTTATATTTAAATATTGGACTCCATTGTCTTTTATGTGTAAACGGTTATTAGGTCAACTAATTTTGATTATTCATATGTTACAGATATTATATCACAAATTCAAAAAGAGGATGATGCCAATTGATTTCAATTATTTTCTCTTTGCAAGTAATAATTATAATTTATCTTAACTTTTTATCCCAAGCAAAGTCATGTCATCTTTAATCCAATACCAACATCCCTAGCAGGCAAGAAAAAAAAATTGCAGAAGAACGTAACTTTATCTGGTTTGTTGGGGCTTTGCAGATGTCTCAACTCATCGAAGTTCTTATATTGAGTTATTAAATTCATATGAAGACTTTAATATTCCCTCTCACTTGTAAGTTGAAAATTTAGACAAAATCTAACTAGTGGAATACTATGCTAAATTAGCTCTCTACCCAAAAATTTGAGCTGATTGGTAAAGGTAAATTTAATCGTATGAAAACTTTAACAACAATATAATAATTCAAACAATGATGAATAAATTAAATAGCAATAGCAATCAATTATAAGATTCAAATAGTATTCTTCAATGTCCTCTAGAAGAGAGAATCCATTCCACACGATGTTTAAATTAAAATCTAAGAAAAAGAAAAACTAATTAAAATAAGCTAAAAAAGAAGAAAGATGAATCTAAGAGCGATGTCATCTCGAAGTGACTTCGTTTTCTTCAATCATTCTCTTCGTTTAGCCTCCCAACTAATCTCCCTTTTGATTAGAGAAAATATGTGTATTTATAATAAGTCACTCCTTAACCTAATTAAATTAAGAATGATTTTGTTTTATTTTTAATTTTTGTTTTCATTCCTAGTATATTTTTTCAAAAATCTTTCAAATATCTACCAGAGAGATAAAAAAAAGATTAGAGTAACTTAAAATAGTTAGAAAACTAATAAACTTAAAGATTAAATAAATAATGTAATCGACTTAACATGTAAACTAAATAATATTACAGTAACTTTGAGATTCTATAACTTGCTCGAGTTCATGTTTAAGTAGCTCAACCTATTTCATAAGGATTTTATTTTGTTTTCAATTTCGGCTGATTTGATAACTATTTTGTTTCCTATTTTTGGTGGTTGGTTTTTGATTTTTCAAAACGGTAAGTAATTCAGTTTTTTATTTTCTATTTTTTTAAAATGTTTTTGAAATTGTAAAGAAATTTCAAAAACAAAACAAAAAAAAAAATTAATTAATTAATTTATATTTTTCAAAAATTCACTTTTTCTTCTTAGCTTATTATTTTTTTTTTTCTTTTTGACATATCTCTCTAACAAATTTATCTCTCTCAAAGCTTTATCTCTTTAGAAACTTTTCTCTCTATAATATTTTATAACTTTTATTTGTTTTTCAATCTTTAAAACTTTCATCTTGCACTAATTAGCAGCAGCAGTGTTTGGGCTACAATACAGTAGTGAGTGTACAACACGTTCCCCATAGTGGTTATCCCTCAAAACTCCTAGTTTTCTCTTTTAATTAGAGCTTAAATGGTACTTTTGAGAATTAATTGGATCATTATGTAATTTATGAGTAGGGTTTGCTAGAAGGATCATAAACCGAGCCACTAAGATCATCTTTGCTATTTTTTTCAAGAAATAGGTACGTGGTTTTGCTCGTGGATAAGCCTTCGGACTAGATTGGACTTGTGTGTTATATTTGCTATATGTGACTGTCCCTGCAAAGTATGCTTATAGAGAAGTATGATGAGTATGATGTTGTTCGGATATGTTTACGGCTATATGATTTTCTTGGTTCATATGTGTGTTGATCATGGGTGTCATAGGCATCTCACATGTATGTTATTGTTTGGGACCTATGCATATTCGAGCTCATGTTACATGTTCATTTCACGTTGACACCATCTCCCATTATAGGGGGTTGGTATGGGTGGAGATTTGGCTACGCTGACGAGATATCTTTACCATCAAAAGTAGTTAAGTTTCTTAGAAAGCCCACACACGTACCTCAAGTGAGAGGTAGAAGGATGCGATCAAGATCATTGTTACCCAGGCTAATATTCTTGAGGATCCTAAATGAGAATGATGAATCTTTTTATGTAAATATAAAAGATGTAGGTCTCACATGAGCTGTATGAATGTCTTTGCATGTCTGACCCCAGGGGTTGGGGGTCCCTTACTAGGTATTTGTATACTCATCATTTTCTGTTTTTTTAGGTAAGAATAAGAGCGTTGAGGGTGGTTGACGAGAAGAGGTTGCGTAGGGGTATGGTCACGGGTTTCAGTCTTTTGCTTGCCTTTAGTTCTCCTATCATTATTTTAAATACTTTAAAAATGAGGGTCGTAGTGCTTTGAACTGAATTTCTACATTATGTTTACTGCTTTTATTTGTTTTCAAATTGGGATCTCATTATATTTTAATCAGTTTTTGGAAGTTACCTATTTCATTATTTATGAGGATGATTGATTTCATTTTTGAACCTTTTATAAATCCTTTACGTAAGAGCATATATGCTAGTAGCGATTTTAGGTAATCTAAATTTAGAAGTCGAGTCATTTCACACTTCAACTATATTGTAATAAAATTTAGAAGAACCAGCGTACTGCTAAAGGGCAATTACATACAGCGAGTTATAATTGAAGTTATCTTTGTATATAATCAAATTCTTAATAGCAAGATATAACAAAATGAACAAGCTGCTAAAAATTAATTTTTGTAAAAGAAATCAGAAGTGATTAATTATGACAAAGAGCATTTAATGTCTCCAGAGATAGAACTCACAAAACTATCAAAGGGGCAACAAAAATGTTGAATAAAAAAAAATTGCACTATTATAAAATGAGCACAAAATAGAACAAAACAAGAACAATAAGAACACCAAAGAAGAAAAGATGAAGAGAAGAAAGTAGAGAAGAAGAGAGAATTTTTATTGAGTTAGTGATTTTCAAATGTACCATACAACCACTATTTATAGGATTTATAATGGTGTAGGATACATAATTCAAAATGTGTAACTTTCATGGTATAATTTGTGATAAAGAGGAGAATAAATGTAGAATTGTGTAGCTGATGGAGGTTATGGATATCAATATAATTGTTATATTTATAATAACTTTATAATACAAGAAAAGGGCCCTCGTGTTAATTATCTTTATTTTGAATTTTTTATTTCATTATTTCATTATAGGTTGTGGTAGGGTTGCTTCAACAAAGGAGAAATATTGTAAATAAAGCAAGTGGGGAATTTTGGGGCGGTGGGACTGCTGCATCCCACATATACATAAATAATAATGCAAAACACAGTTTTTAGGCAAAAAAAGTCAAACTTCATCATGAAAAAAAGCTTCCAAAATATTTTCAAAACCCTAAATTCCTCTTGTGAAAAAGATAATATAGTTGCAAGATTGAAAAATATGTTTTTTTTTCTTTCAGACTACATATCACTATATTAATCTCAAAATTTTCCTACTTTTATTTCCTTTTCATTTCTAAACTTTTTTTTTTAGTTCTAAACTTTCAAATCTTAGGTTTTAATCTCAAAATTTGCATAAAAATTCATTATAAATATTTATCATTCTTTCTTTAAAGACCATATAAAAAAAAGAAAACTTAATAATGGTGGGTTTTTTTTTTATCTATTTACCTTATAGATAGATGTTAACTTAGTATTAATATGTATTATAAACATCATTCAAAAGGTAGAGATTTAAATCCTCACCTTAATATTTGTTTGAACTAAAAAACTTTGCTTAGATGAGGATTTAAAGCTACATATTATATATGTCTAGGTGTTAACTTTTAAAACGAATCTAGATTTAAATTGTTTTTTTTTTTTTTAAGAAATTAAGGATAAATATAATATTTAAACTTTTCTTCAAATTTGTTCATGAGTAGTGGCTTTGAAGGGTTCAATTCCAACCTAGTTGAGACAATGACATAATTAATCATTTCCCATTTAGAGAGAGAAAGACCCTTTGAGAGAGATACTTGGGCTGAGAAAAGTTGATGATGACAAGATTTTAGATAGATGATTTTATGTGGGGATTATTCCTTTTGTCTTTTCTTGTCCCTTTCTGCTCCAAAAGTTTCGAGGGCCAAATGGATTTCTTTTAGTTTCATTATTGTGGAGTTGGGATTGAATCATCAACATTTGTCATGGTAGTATAAATGTCTTATCTATTGAATTATGTTCGTATTGAGGGATAAATAAATTTATTTAATTAATAGGAGTTGGAAAATAGACTCTTTATTAATAATATATATATAATTTCAATTGTTTTAATAAACTTAGCCTGGGATGAATTTCAATTTGAAAGTAAATGAATACATTATGGCTAATTGACTTTTAATTGAGGTAATTTTAATTTTAGTCTCAATTTGGGTTTTTTCTTACAAAATTTTAACTTATGTATAAGTGTAACGACCCTACTTCTAGACTTAGGTTACTTAGGGTCTCTACTTGCATGCATGCTTTTACAATAAGAGTTTATAACATTTCCAAAACTACAATTAAAAGTTCTTATAAATATTGAAATAACTGAAGAAAAACTTGATTAAAATATGTTGGGATCCCAATTTAAAAGGACTTTAAAAAGGAAACTAAAACATAATTCAA
Source organism: Telfairia occidentalis (assembly GCA_026257165.2). Classification (NCBI taxonomy): domain Eukaryota; kingdom Viridiplantae; phylum Streptophyta; class Magnoliopsida; order Cucurbitales; family Cucurbitaceae; genus Telfairia; species Telfairia occidentalis. The sequence goes on along the minus strand of JAOANK020379279.1, from coordinate 2,587 downwards.
ATGTATGACAATTAGTTTGAAAATATGTAAAAACGGTGAGACAGGCGAAAGACTACAACTGGTAACCATGACCCTTATATACAATTGCTCCTCATCAGCCACCCAGAAATTCCTTACTCTTATGTTAAAAAAATAAATAGAAAATATTGAATATATAAAATACCTAGTAAGTGATCCGACTCCTAGGATCAGACATGCAAAGACAAACAATCATGCATCTCATGTGAGACCTACTTTCTACAGGAACATATCATCTCATGGAGGGTCCTTCAAATACAAAACTCAGCAGAGACACACAGTCTCATGGAGGCTCTCAATATAAAACTCAACAAAGACACACAGTGTCATGGAGAAACCTCAAAATCACAAAGTAGAGAATGCACCTCATGGAGGTCCTCAATATATCATTAAGCAGAGATACAAAATCTCATGGAGGATCCTCAAAATAATTACACAATAGAGAATGCATCGAATCGAGGTTCTCATTATATAGTTCAGTAGAGATGGTGACACCAACATATGTACATGCAACATATACTCATTATATGAATATGTCCCAAACAATAACACATCATACAATCAACACCCCAAGATATCCAACATACAATATTACATGATGCTCCTAGCATCTATAATCTACATACAACGATGCCTATGGTATCTATTATCCACATAAACATATATAAGATACACATCATGTGTTCAATACCACAAAATGCATGTCATACACATACTTCCAATTACATCACACATCAAAGCACAAACATCAAGCAATTCATCTGACCTCAGCCCAAAGGCTTATCCAGGAGCAAAGCCACGTACCTTATTTAAAAACACAGCAAGATAACCCTTAGTGGCTTGGTATTTTGGTCCTTCCAGCAACTTAAGTCAAAATACCCATAATGTCCAAGTAACTCTCTAATCACTATTAACTTTTAATTAAAAGTGAAACTAAGGCTTTTAAAGGGACAAACACTACTGGAAGAGCAAAACACACTTTTTTTGTCATAACCACCACCTACGCGCCGCCGCCGTCTAGCACACGCTGTCGCCGTCTGCCATGTGTTGCCCACACACTACTGTAATTTTGGTGAATATTGACCAGATTTGGTTTCAACTCTATCTCAAGAAGCCAACGCTACAAAAAAACACCATGATTGGTGCCCTCACGCGCTACCAAGCGCGGCTGGAAGGTCAGCGCGTGTGGCCGCTTCAGTGCTTCTCTGTCGTTCATGCCACCGCACTATTGCTCCGATCATGATTCTGGTTCCATCAACATGTAGATCTCATTCTTGTGGTACTTTATTACCCTTTGTTTTACCAAAAACGCCTCTTTTAGCCATTGAAAAAGAGGAAAAACATGATTATAAAGAGAAAATCTCAGAATGACCTGAGAACGACAACTTGAATTACCTTAATATTCTGTAGAGAGTGTGAAGGGGTGATAAGAAGGCTGCTCGTGAAATATCCACTCGAACAAAGAGGAGAAAGGGAGATAACCAAGAGGAGAGAGAAAATAACTTGGGCGTCGCCGCCAGTCTTCTGACTACTGTAGCTACTACCTACTGCTAGTCGTCTATGGTGGGTGGTGCACGTGAAAGGAAGAATTTTTCTAGAAGAAGGGAAGAAGTTGACGTGGAAAGGAGAGAGAAAAAGAGATGAAAAAAGAAGATGAAGGTTTTTTTTTTAGAATAGGAAAAGAGTTTTGGTGGCTAGGGTCTCTAACAAGAATAGGGTTCTCCCAAAACCCTAATCTTAGAACTAGTTCACTTACTTATGAGTTTTCCATTAATTTTAATTTTACCTTTTTCAAAAGGTAGAATCGCTTAATTTCCAACGAACAAAACTTAATTTTTCTTTTCTAATAAAAACACTAAATCACAAACTAAACCCCAGTAAATTCAACAAAATAACAAACTAAATTCAATAAAAATAATTAATAAATAACAGGAGGTTACATTATATCTCTCTCATTTTCTAATTTGACTAAATTCAAAAAATTTATTTTCATGACAATTGACTATTATCGGGAAAGAAATGAGTTAAATTCATCCTGCCGTTAAGAAAACTAGCATTTTGACAATTTTAATCGTCACGAAAACATTAATAATGACACATTCTAACTGTCAAGAATATATTAACTATGACATTTTTTTGTGTCACAATTATTTTGAATTAAGATATCTAATCGTCAAGAAAAATTATACAATGACGATTCGTAGTAGTCACACAAAGATTTTTAATTACACGCTTTTTTTTGTCACAACAACTATTTTAATGACACTCATGTTTTGAATAACCGTCATAAATTAATAAAACGTGATTATTTTAAACTTTCACATAAAATATTTTAATGATAGAAGTTTTTTTGATGAGATATTTTTCATATCTTATTTTAGAAATTTTGAATACACCTGTCAAATATAAAAATATAACAATTTTATATATCCTTGAGCCAAAATAAGATTAAAGCATTCATATATATTAACTAAGTTTGTTCAAATTTGTATATTACATCAATTTGTACACATACTATAACTAAAATGAAGAAATGACATGTGTTTTAAACACACTAGCCCAAAAAAGA
>JAOANK020378980.1:0-13947 GCA_026257165.2 Telfairia occidentalis | reverse complement strand
AACATCAAAAAGGGTAATTATGACTCAATTATGCTCTTGGATGACATACACTTAACTCTTATTCTAAGAGTTAACAGGTCCCCCAGGTTTTGCATCATTTTCTTTGTATAACGAACAGTCAGAGAAACCCTCAAATGGAAAATCTGATGACCACATTCATAACTAAATTTAGAAATGGGACAACCAACTTGGAGAGTTTAGTGGATAGTCAAGGAAAGGTTATCAAGAACATCGAGGTTCAGTTAGGTCAGATGGGTACCTCACTAAACTTCTTACAGAAAGGAAAACTCCCGAGTAACATAGAGGTAAATCCTAAGGAACAATGCACGACAGTCACCCTGGGAAGTGGTAAACAATTGGGGGAGGCTAAGTCTAAAGAGCCAGAGAAAAGAAAAAAATGATGAGTCATAAGAGAAGATCAAGGATGAACTTGCTGAAAGAAGCAAAGTTGAGGAAAATGAGGAGTGTGTACCTTCATCATCAACTTTAGGGAAGTTTACTGTTCCCATTCCAATAGTACTTAATAAAATCTCTTATCCTCAAAGATTTCAAAAGAAAAAGCATGATGATCAATTTGCTAAATTTTTAGAGCTTTTCAAAAGACTTCACATTAATATTTCTTTTGCAAATGCTTCGAAGCAGATGCCAAACTACATGAAGTTTATGAAGGATATCCTTTCGAGAAAAAGGAAATTCAAACAGTTTGGCACGGTGAACCTTACAAAAAAATGCAGTGCAATCCTACAAAAGAAATTGCCAGAAAAATTGAAAGATCTAGGGAGTTTCACTATTCCTTATAGTATTAGTGGTTTTATTGTTAATCTTACATTGTGCGACTTAGGTGTCTCCATTAACTTGATGTCTTTATCTGTCTATAGGAAACTAGATATTGGAGAGGTGCAGCCCACCACCGTTACACTTCAACTTGCAGACCGTTCATTGACATATCCCAAGGGAATAGTTGAAGACATTTTGGTGAAGGTTGAAGACTTTATCTTTCCTGCAGATTTTGTCGTGTTGGATATAAAAGAGGATTCTGATGTCCCAATCATCCTTGGAAGGTCGTTCCTTGCAATAGGTAGGGCCTGAATCGATGTTCAGCAAGGTAAGTTGACCCTAAGAGTCAATGATGAGGAGATGAGTTTAATATTTACAAGTTAATGTGGTATGGACAAGGTAAGTACCCGTAATCTCATAGAATTAGTAGATGATGAGACTGCTGAATGTGGAGGATGGGATCATATACTGATGGAGTTGATGAGAATTTCTTGTTGGATTTTCTTGATTGTGATCTAGATACTAAATTATCTGTTGTGGAGGATGGATTTGAATATATTGATTTAGAACATGAGCCTGTTTGTAATGTTGTGCATGATCATGCATTTTCACCTTTATTGACTATTTTTTAAAAGAATACTATTGAAAAACCTGTGTATGATCTCAAACCATTGCCTGAATACTTATGATATGCTTACTTAGAAGAATCATCTGCATGTCCTATCATTATTTCTGCTGAGCTAAGTCAGGGGGAAGAGGATAGGTTGTTAGGAATTTTACGTAATCGTAAGGCTGCCCTAGGTTGGTCAATAGGAGACCTTAAAGGTATTAACTCATCCATTGTCATGCATAAAATTCTTATGAAAGATACCTTTAGTATGTCTATAAAACATCAAAGAAGGCTAAATTATACGATGAAGGAGGTTGTTAGGGCAAAAATCTTGACATTGTTGAATGCAAGCATCATTTATGCTATTTTAGATAGTTCATGGGTGAGTCCAGTAAAGGTAGCAACAAAGAAAGGTGGGACAACTGTGATAGTAAATGAGAAAAACGAGAGTATACCTACTAGGATAGTCACGGGGTGGAGAGTGTGCATAGACTATTGGAAGTTGAACAAGGCCACCCGTAAGGACCATTTCCCCCTCTCATTCATTGACCAAATGTTGGATAGGTTAGAAAGGTACCTCTATTATTGTTTTCTTTATGGGTATTCGGGGTATAACCAGATAGCCATCGCTCCTAAAGATCAGGAGAAGACAACGTTTACATGCCCCCATAGAGCATTTGCCTAACGGAGGATACCTTTTGGGTTATGTAACGCTCCAACTACTTTCCAGCGATGCATGATGGCTATCTTTCATGACATGATAGAGGATATTATGGAGGTGTTCATGGATGTTTTTTCGGTGTTTGGTTTTTCGTTGGATTTATGCTTGGCTAATTTGTCTCCAGTTTGGCAGAGGTGGCAAGACACCAACCTTGTCCTAAATTGGGAGAAATGTCATTTCATGGTCAAGGAAGGAATTATTCTTAAGCACAAGATATCAGAGAAAGGATTGAAGGTGGATAAAGCGAATTTTTTTTTCATTGAGCAATTACCACCTCATGTGAATGTTAAGAGACTCCGTAGTTTTCTAGATCATGTAGGGTTTTATAGGCGATTCGTTAAGGATTATTCTAAGATTTTTAAACCACTGTGTAACTTGCTTGTTAAAGACTCTACTTTCATTTTTGATGATGCATGCTTGTCTGCTTTCTATGCTTTAGAAGAAAAATTAATTACTGCTCCCATCATTGTCACCCCTAATTGGTCTGAACCCTTTAAGATGATTTGTGATGCTAGTGACTATGCCCTAGGAACTGAATTAGGTCAGAGGAAGGATAAAATGCTTAGAAAAATTTATTATGCAATTAGAACCTTAAATAATGCACAGCAAGACTACACCAGCATTGAAAAACAAATGCTTGCTGTTGTATTTGGTTGTGATAAATCTCGATCTTACTTGCTAGGTTTTAAAGTCACAGTTCACATAGATCATATTGCACTTAAATTTCTGTTCAATAAAAAGGATGCTAAACCTCGTTTGATAAGATGGATTCTTTTGTTGTAGGAGTCTGATTTTGAAATTAAAGACAAGAACGGATGTGAAAATGTGGTTGCAGACCACCTGTCTAGAAATGAGAATGAGACCACTCAGTTGAGCCTATTCCCTATCTCTGAGAGCTTCCCTGATGAAAAGCTATATCAGGCGGGGCATAAATGACCTTGGTTTGCTTATATTATGAATTTTCTTATAGAAGAAGTCTTACCACCTGAAATGAACTCCCAGCAAAAGAAGAGGTTCTTGCATGGGGAAAAGTCATGTCTTTGGGACGACCCACTCCTATTCAAGGTTTATTCAGGCCACATCATTAGAAGATGTATTCCACTGGATGACACATCAAAGATCATAGAGGAATGTCATTCATCTCCTTATGGTGGTCAATTTGGCCTTACTCTCACAGCAACCAAGGTACTACAATCAGGTTTTTACTGGTCATCTTTATTTAAGGATAGCTAGATCTTTGTTAGGACATGCGATAGGTGCCAAAGAACATGTAATATATCCGTCAACATGAATTTCCATTAACATCTATTCTAAAGGTTGAACTTTTTGATGTTTGGGTATAGATTTTATGGGCCATTTCCCTGTTTCTGATGGATACATGTATATACTTTTCGTTGTTGATTATGTATCTAAGTGGGTAGAGGCGATAGCAACTAGGAAAAATGATCCTCATGCTGTAGTGTAATTTCTTAAAAAAAAAAACATATTTTTACACGTTTTGGCACACCTAGGGCTATTATTAGTGATGAGGAATCCCATTTCTGTAATAGACTATTTAATTCTTTGTTAAATAAATAAGCATAAGGTTTCCCTAGCTTACCACTGTTGTCTTCACAAAAATGCGATAGATATGTTTCGGCAATGTAGAATAATATTGAAAATGAAGACAATGAATGCTCAAGTATAAGTAATCGAACAAGTAATAAAGAGGAAGTATTTCGAGATATCGTCTCCACAGGGATTATTCAGTTGGAAGTCTCGCTGCTATGTTTTTTATCAGTTAACAGATAAGAAGGAAGGTGGGAGGGGAGAAAATTATTTTGAATGGGTTGTTAAAAAAAGAAATAGCAAGAATTCTAATTAACAGACTGTTGGGATGTAAAACTAGGTAGTTGGTGTTGATTCATGTAACTATACGTCACAATGCTGCAACATTATCTGTGATGAGCTACCCTATTCTGTAGACAGGTCACTCTACATGTTCACTCCGTCGAGCATAATATGCTAACAAATGAAGCCTGGTTATGTCTAACTTCACGCCTCAAGACCTTTTAACCCACCTATTGCCTTATAGATTCCTCATTATGTCTAATGTATCAACGATGTGAGGTTAAATCACATCTTCTATATCCCCCCTTCTGAATTCGACTAATACTTTACCTGTCAGCAAGAGCATTAGATATCTAAAGCTACCGGCAGCCAACTAGATAGCTTACGAATACAATATTTCAAAAAGAGAGGAACAAAAGTAGAGCAAACTCTATTTCATAGATTCAGCTACAGCAAAGTTCGATCCAATTCATTCATCACCAACTACCCAAAAAAGGGATTTAGCTACTATCCATCTCAAAATAGAACAACCAATACACAAACAATTCTAACTCCATGCGAATTAAACATAAGAAATGAAGTCAACAAAACAGAATGTTGCAGTAAAACATGATCCAAAAACAGTAGAAGAACAAAATACGTAAAGACTATATAAGCAAGAAGTTGAGCTGAGGCGCAGTTCGGCAGCAGAAATCAAGGAGAAGAACTCTTCTTCTACTGCCCTCCCATGCCTCTCGATTTTCTTCTTTTTCTCTCTTACCTGCCGCCTCCATTTTTGTGATAACTGTTACCCTAAAATAGTGCGCCTGAGGAATGACCATCATGCCCCCCAACGTTCTGGAACGTGTGAAGATGTCATGTTGCGCACCCTTTCCAGAAAGCTACACGTGTTTTGTAGACAGTGTTCGTACACTATAATTTCTGAGAGTGTTTGCTTGTCGCGATGCTGCAGCAATCTCTACGCAGAATGCTACCATGCTGTTTTTGTAAATTGGCTTAATCCCACGATTTTGTGTTACTCTGTTCTCTTCTCTAGCTTAGCACATGCCCATCTATCACCTGCAAGTCAGTAGTTACATTAAATAAGCCTATAGAGCATTGGAGCACCTTAATGTGAATACTTTTTATAGCATGATTTTAGTCAAATACCCAATATTAGAGGTATAATAACCCTCTTTTGAAGAGTTATCACACCCCCAAGCTTGGATATTTGCTTGTCCTCAAGCAAAACATGAAGAAATCAAACAGTCCCAAAATTTCACAGCCCTAGCTTATAGTTCATTCGAGTTTTCAAGGGCATTATTTCTTGGCATTCTCCACTTCCTCGCTGCCCCACTCCCTACCCACTTCAGTGACTTGCATCCAGCTAGCCGTCTTTAAGACTTCTAACTAAATCTTGAGCTGCACTCGTTTCTCTCTTTTTCCTATTCCGAGGCTTTTGCTTCCATCTCTTGGCATTTCTTGATGTATTTTTCATTTTGACATGCTATCGAAACCATATATGATTTTGTTGTCAATTTAAGCTAATTTCATGGGTAGGTTTTGTAGATTTGGGCCACAACTATTAAAGGGATTATTTTTGTGAAATTTTTGGATTAGTTACTATTGTGTGGAGATTAATTTATGTGAGGTTGCATGGAGATTAATTTGTGTGAGATTGTGTGAAGATTTTTTTTCTTTTAAAGTAGTTGGTGGCATTTGTGGTTAACCTTTGAGCGTGTGTAGTATTTACAAAGCTTTTGAGAAGATGAGTTCAAGGAGAGCTAGACAGACTGCTTCGAGTTCCAATACTTTTGACAACCATAGATTAATCAATGAAGATGTTGCGACATGCTATCAGACGTATGTGGTGAATCAGTCAATTGTCCAAGAAAGAAGACTAGCACTCTATGAGGTCCACCAACCTCAACTTTATGATAATATTGCTCAGTAAGGTTGGTTCGATTTCATGCGGTAGCCTGAAGCCGCTGTTGTCCCCATAGTTCAAGAATTTTATACTAACTTAATGGAAGGGGAATCTCGGGCATTTGTATGAGGATGTCATGTGCTCTTCAACTCATCATTAATTAACAGGTATTACAAAGTTCTGGATTATGATCGTGATGGTACAACACATACGCTAGTGAACATGTGGACGTTGATTAGATTATTCGAGAGCTCTACCAACCAAGAGCCCAATGGACTACGAGACAGGGCGATGCAATCAAATTCAGAACTTTAGATCTCAGTGTCTCCAACTGGGTATGTCATAGCTTCCTTTGTGCCAAGTTGCTACCAGTGGCACACATGAGTGATGTACTAGAAAGTGCGCCATCCTGCTCTATGCCATTGCCACTAGAAAGACAATTAATGTAGGTAAAATCATCTACCAGTCCATACGCCACATCCGACGTGGCTCGACAATTGAGGGTTTTAGCCATCCATGGATCATTATAGCATTGTGTTGTGCAGCTAGGGTCACTTGGGACCCGAACGAGGAGCTAGCGCATCCCAAAGAAAGCATGGACAAGAATTTTATCATGGGATTGCGAGGATAAGAGATCATGGTATAGAAGCCAGCACTTGAGCCTCAGAGCCAAAACCTGAGCCTCAAGAGCATGTTTTAGAACACATGGAACATAATTCAGTGCACATGGAGGTGGGACCTTCGCGACCAACACAAGCCTTCTGGTATAGTGAGGAGCGCAGGGAGCTACTTCGATGCCGCCAGTACGAGTACTTGGTGGAGTCATTTGCTATCATCTGCGAGTGCTAGAACACCATTTATGACATTTTATCCTAGGCGTTTTCGAACATTCTAGCCCCTCTACTCCATCCACTTGCGCCCCCACCCTCATATTCCAATGATGACAATAACAACGACTGACAGACATCTATCATTTAGGGAAGTGCACTTTTTCTTGTTTTTATTTTTTCTTTGTTTTTCTTTTTATTCATCTACCTTTGCGTTTGTTATTGCCTTCATTTTGTAGTTTTTTTTTTTTACTAATGTTTCTTTTTCTTTTGGATGTCGCACATTGTCTCCCTTTTGAAGAACTCCAGCACAGTCGTACTCAATGCATAGGCCTGCTAATTTCGTGAATCATGTCATTTCCAAGCCAGTTTTGCTCACTCTTTATGCTTTATACTTTATACATTGAGGACAATGTATAGTCTTAAGTTTAGGGTGGGGTGTCTTGAGTACTATGTGCTGATAGGATAGATTATATGTGAATTGTGTGCTAGGTTCCTGAATTTTGTGTGGATTGAGATTGATTTAGACCTTGGAAAAAAAAATTCATTTTGATGAGATGATAGATTGATTGCCTTATAGTGTGCTGGATAATAGAACTATTAATACTTGCATCCTAAGGATTATGATTTTCTATGATTTGTTGTAATTTGTATGTGAGTGAAAATAGGAAAATTAGTAGGCATACTTCTGAAGTGAGTCATGTTTGAAATCCTTCGTTGAATTCCTGGTACTTTGAGCACGTAGTAGGTTCAGGGTGTAGTTAATAAGGTTAGACTTAAGTTGTTTCAAAATGGTCTGATTGTTAGATTGTAAATTTATTGATTAAAGGATCCTATGCTAAAAATGATTTATGTTGAAAAAATATGTCTAAAGAGGTTACTCCTCCTTTCCTTGGGCACTAGTAGATGGGTAACATCGACAAAAATTCAAAAAGAAAATGAGTATTATCCTAGAATAGAGGTACTGCTCATAGTTGGATGTTCAGCGCCTAGGAAGCGGGGGTAAGCCAGAACGAAGGTGATGAAAAGGAAAAAATTACTTAAGCTCCTTAAGTTAGAGATCCTCACTTGAAAATGATTTAGTGTTAGGGTAGGGGTAGCTTAGGAAAGACTTCATTAAATGCACTATGGGCTTGTAAGGGCTAGAATGAGATGGGCTTGCACACACACACAAGGGAGAATAAGAATTGGCCTTCGACTTTCTTACTGATAGGATGTGCATGAATGTTTCTTTTATTGAGCTCATTACATATTACTCTGCATCGTGTTAAGAGTTTGAAACATGCTAGCATTAAGGTCGTTTTATATGTTTGTACTTCAATTGTGCTCTGGACTAGCAAAACTCTAAGTTTGGGGTAGTTGATAGCACTCAAAAAAGTGTTATTTCAGGGCCTTTAATTTAATGATTTTGTGGTTTATAAGTGTACTTTGATGCCTTTATTGATGAAATTTTGTAGAAACCGAGCATTCAAGAAGAAATGAGGACATTGAGGTTGTTCAGGGCAAAAAATGAGCCAAAGAAGCAAAAAAAAAAAATTAGCTAAGGCATGAAAAGAGTGAAGTGGAACCCGAGAGTCAGTGTCTTAACGCCAAAGGAGGGCATTGAAACACCCCAACAGTGACTAGCAATACAGAATACTATAGCATTGAGACGCTGGAATAGTAGTGTCTCAATGCTACTCAACTTTTGGCAAGACAGTAGCGAATTTTTGAAGTAGCATCGAGACGCTACATCGAAAATTTTCCTCCTTACTTCGAAAAGGAAGTGGCAATGTGGTAATATTAGAGCATAGCATCTCAACGCTATGAAAAATTCTATTTAAGCAAACTTTTTCTAACGTTTTTTAGGAGAGTTTTCAGAGGAAAATTGCGAGGAATATAACAGAGGTATGATTTTGTGTGTTGAAGAACAAGAGAGCCATCCCAAGTGTTCGTAGGTGAAAACTAAGGACATGGGGAGCTACTTGACGGAGGAGACGACGTCGAGATGATCCAGGAGCTTCTTCTTCTTTTCATACCCTTTTTGTTAATGTTTTAAGAATCAAAACTGTTATATTTTAGAGCCAATGTGTGGCTAAATACTTTGTAATCTTAGGGTGTTGGATATTTTTAAGCTTAATTTGATATGTTGAATTTTTATGGTTGAATTTTGATTGCTAACTCCTCTCAGTACTTTGTGTTTAATTGTTATTCATGCATGAGAATGTTGAATGAAATTTTTCTTATTGTTTTGGCTCGAAAAAGTGAGCAGTAATTGGGACTTGAATGTTAGGCTCTTAAAACTTATGCATGAAAGTAGTAGGTTTTAATTGAGGGAAAATTTAAAAACACACTAATTACCACATTTACTTGATAATTGCAAGGAATTGAATTGTTAATTGATTGTGAGGTTAGGTGAACTTGAGAAAGTGAACCTTGAGTTTTTAGAATTTCTAAGCATAGGATTTTCACAATTAAAAAAGACCTAAAGTTATTTGAAAAATCAATGTAGCCTAAAAAGAAGCCAACTCTATAGGATTTCCCTTTCCTTGAAGTTTCATCACTCAAGTGTGCATTATTTTGTCATTGTTTTAAGTTTTATAATTACTCTTGATCATTGAATCTTTAGATAAAATTAGGATAATCAATTAAAAACTAAGAAAATTAGTAACTCGATTCCCAAAGGATGATACTTGGTCTTAGGGTCATTTTATATTACAATTTAATCAATACACTTGCGGCAATGCAGTGGATTGCGATCTTTAGTCCTCTGAGATTGTAGGTGGTGGAACCCCTCTACCTCTACCCCTACTTCGCCAACCGACTCTTGTACAGCGGGAAGACATGATCTAAAACTAAACTCAATCACCTCAACTATCACATAACTCATCCAGCAAATCTTAGCATAAATCACACAACAAACATATCACTTTTTCTAAAGGAATCAAATTCCTCGTGGAAGCTTGTGAACGTCAATACAATTAATGTTCAATTTGGAAAGACCATGCAAAAGAAAAAATATAGAGAAAAAAGGAAGTACCTTCACATAATATCTCAAAACTTCGATCAACAACAATCAACCAATGGACACTACCACTCAATCAACTTACTATACTCAGGATGAGCAAAAATATTGAGATTGTGGAATCTCTCTGTAAGTTTGGTAAGGGAAGAACATCGTGAAAAATCCAACAAAGCCTCTATGTTCTCAACACATAGATATATATGCAGAATATTAGAGAGAGAGAGTGGGAGGGAAATTGCCTTAATTCCCTTCCACGTAAAGTCCATTAACTCCCCATTAGTGGGAAGTTAATTTAATTTTATTAATTTTATTAATATAATTAATAATCAAATAATCAATTAACTTTATATTATGCATATTAATCGTATTAAATGCATATCTCTCTCTTTAACCTATGGGTCTTAATATGAATCATATTCTTGTTAAATTTTAACCTATAGTATTTATATGAATTCCTTTCATATAAATAAAATTTGAATCTTATTCAAATGTTTAAATTCTCACATATCAATTATAAATCATATTTACATTTATATAATGTATCATTACACATTATACTATGTATTAATCTAATTAGTACCTTTAATTCCCTCAAATAATTTGAACAATTCAAATTATTTCAAAATTATTATTCCTTGTAAAATCCTTAGTGAGCTCACAAGTGGACCTTATGGACCTACATATTAGAAGCTCCAATGATACGAGATTAATTAATTAACCATCATTCATTAATTGTCAATTACTCCCCTAAAGACCGACAGTTGCACTTTTCGCACTGTAGATATACTTCTGTGTCCATGGATTTAATCAATCAACAGTAAGTCGACCCTTCACGAATTATTCATAACTACAAATGGGTCAAAATTACCATTTTACCCCTGTAGTTATGTCTAACTCCTTAAGTACCATTGATCCCTCTAATGAACAATTAGTTATAGTCCAACTATAACTAGACCCCTCTCTGGCCAATGAGGGGGTGAGGCGATTCATTGTTCAAGACTCGAAATTAGTCCTTAAGGGAACAATTCGTCTACTTATCCTCGAGACAGGAAGGAGTAAATTTCATCTTATGTAGTTGTGTTACCAGCTACTTGGGCAAATTTTCAAAATGGTAGGCTTATTGAGTCGGCAAACTCGACCACTCTCACCCATACAAATCAAATGATTGTCCTTATAGGCAGAAGTTCACAACGCACTTAGGACTAAGGTCGAGTCACCTATGATCATCTTAGTGAAATGTTAATCACTTCAAGCACCGACATTGTAAAGAGAGACTAATCATTTCGCGATTCGTCTTATACAAACTTTTTGTATAGGATATCCCCACTCATATGTCCTCACATAAACGATTAGTATCATAATTGTTTGTAATACTTTACTACTCTTGTAACAATTACAAAGTGAGCCGTATCCAATAGTGTTACCAGGATAAGGTACCCAACCTTATCCATATACTATAGACCATTTAGATTATTACTTAAACATGATCCACCTGTATGTCTACCACATACATGTTTAAATTACATAAAACTTGAGTCTTAGTTTATTGAATTGGGTTAATGCAAACTAAATGTCAAATAAAATAACGTCTTATTTTATTAAATGAATAATTTGTGTATAAAGATTACAAACTACGAAACTCACGAGATTTAGGGCATCAACCCCAACAATCTCCCACTTGTCCTAAAATTAGTGGGTGTACAATATAATAAAGTAGGGCACTATCTCCAGTAAACATCTCTCACTTACCCTAGACAAGATTATGCATGCCCTGTAGACCCAACCTCTCCAGGTGACCCTCAAACACTTTAGTCGTGAGAGTTGTGCTCTGAAGCTATCTTCGTGACTATCACGTCTCTTCGATGCACAATCTCCCAGATGAGATAGTATTTGAGCTCAATATGTTTTTCTCTCTTGTGGCGCTTAGGCTCCTTGGAATTTGCAATAGCACCACTATTATCCCAATAAAGAGTGATGGGCTTAGACATATTTAGAACTATTTCCAGGTCTGTCAAGAATTTCCTAAGTCATACTGCTTCCTTGGCAGCTTCACAAGCAGCCACACACTCTGCCTACATGGTAGAGTCAGCGATGCAGCCTTGCTTTATGCTTCTCCAAACTACAGCTCCTCTGTTAAGACTTAACACTGAATCTGATGTAGATTTCATAAAATCCCTATCAATCTAAAAATCAGAGTTAATGTATCCTGTAAGGATCAAATCCTTAGCACCATACATAAGCATGTAGTCCCTCGTATTCTGAAGATACTTGAGGATGGTCTTAACTGGAGTCCAATGATCAAATCCTAGATTGGACAGATATCTTCTGACAATCCCTACTGTATAGCAAATTTCAGGCTTTGTACACAACATGGCATACATAAGGCTACTCACAACCAATGCATAAAAAATTAGCCTCATTTCCTCAACTTCTTGAGGAGTCTTAGGACATTGTTCCTTAGACTGAGCAACTCTATGCCTGTAACGTAACAAGCCTCTCTTAGAATTGTGCATCGAATATCTGACAAGCATCTTGTCAATATACAATGCCTGAGACAAGGCCAACGTTTTGTTCTTACGATCCCTAATAATTTTGATCCCTAGAACAACTGTGCGTCACCTAAATCTTTCATTTGAAATTGATGAGCTGCCAGGCATTTCTTAGCATTTGTCAGTAGACCTACATCATTCCCAATGAGTAAGATATCATCCACATACAACACTAAGAAAGCTACTGTTGGCTTTTTGGCCCCTAATCTCAAATTAATTAATATTTTGATGATAACAAACTTGATTTTTATTTATTAATAATTTTAGTATTTTGAATAGTCTATTCCGTAGAGCTCGAAACATCAATTCCAACGCCTTTTGAATCACTCAAATCATAGCTCAAACAGAGAAGTTATGGCCAAAACAAGTTGAACGAAAAATACCTGCGTCGGATGACGTGGTGTTGATTTAGCAATGTGGGTCAATCCGATTTTGACACATGGTAGCTTAGAGACTGACGTGGACGAACCAAATGTTGACATGTGGCCCAATTTGAAATAATAGGATAATTGGAATATAATATTCGAATTTAATATTATTAATATTTTTTTTACCGTTGGTTTTTATCGTTGTTTTTTTTACTGTTGGTTTTTGACCATTGGTTTTTTATCGTTGAATTTTTTTTAAAATTGATTTCTTTTTACTCAATTTCCCCTCTCCTTTTAAACTCATCTTCTTCTCCAAAATTAATCCAACTTTTTTTTACAATTCTCATCCTTTCTCCAAAATCAAAAATCTCCATTGTTGCTTTCTCCAAAGCTCTCAACTTTTTATTTTTATTTTATTCTTGTGAGAGATTTATTATTGTGAGCTCAAAATTTGTAAATCTACTCTATCAAAGAGTTTATTGAGTGATCTTTAACCTTTAAATTTCTTGTAAGGGTTTCTCTTTAACCCGTTAAAAAAAGTGTTGTAACGGTTTGATCTTCAACTGTAGAAAGGATCGTGTTTGCTGGTTGGACTTTGAGCCGTGGAAAGAGTCGAGAGTTTTTAATCAAATTTCCAAGAGGTGCTTGGAGAGTGGAGTAGGTCGAGTTTGACCAAACCACTATAAAATCACGGTGTCATTTTCTCTAACTCTCTCATATTTAATGTTTGCAATTAATTTAGAAATGTATTGCATGCTTTAAATTATTATTAATTGTTGTTGAGATTGATAGCATTTATTTTCTCATATTTATTTATCAATCTTGTTTGTAAAAATTAATTAGAGCTCTTATTAATTGGTCTTAAAAAGTGTATTAATTTATTAAATTGAGCCCACCTAAATAAAGGTTTATATAGTTTTAATTAAACCCTATTCACCTGCCTCTAGGGTTACCATACCAATCCAACAATTGGTATCATTGCGAGGTTGCTCTTCTTGAAATTAATTTTCTTGATAAACTTAATTATTAGAGCTTTATGGCAAACCTTGTGAATGGGTTTATTGAGGGTCAATCTATTTTGACACCTCCTTTCTTTGATGGCTCAAATTATACATATTGGAAAGCTAAAATGAAAATGTATTTGTAATCTATTGATTATAATTTTTTGTTAATCGTTGCTAAAGGTCCTTTTGTTCCTACGAAAAGAGTAAATGATATTGATGCGCCTAAATTAGAGGAGTATGATGAAAATGAAATGAAAAAATGTTCTTTTAATGCCAAAGCTATAAATTGCTTGTATTGTGCTTTAAGTAAGGATGAATTTAATAGAATATCCATGTGCACATCCGCTAGAG